>LSSN01003367.1:0-29314 GCA_001970855.1 Smittium culicis | reverse complement strand
TTTATGAGTATGTTAGGAGAAGATTTCTTTCATTTACTGTTTGACGCTTTCCACAGACGCTCCAGATCAAAGTCATACTCAAGAATTTACGATAAAAACAGTTTGCTAGAATTTATGTGTTTCTCTGCTTACTCATTTGGATGGAAACTGAATCATTCAGAAACAATGATTTTAATGTACCATTTTATTAAAGCAAAACAAATTGATAATGCTCTTATGGTATTTTACAAAATTAAAAATATTTGTGACGTTGATAAAATCGTTTTAGATGATGCATGGCGTAGGCCTGATATGACTAAACTCCAATTTGAGAAAAGGAAGAGGCACTACCAAATGTATAACACTCGAATATATACTGGAATTGTTAGCTCTTTACTTTCAGAAATTTCTAGAATGCGCCAAGTTGAGCTGCTACTGCGTGTATATATGGAATTTAATAAATCCATGGCTAAAACAGCAAATTTTCAAAAGATGTACTATATGCAAGTTGGCGAAATGGAAGATAGTGTTGACTTTGTTCAAAATAAGCACGGAAACTACTACAAGATATCAGACAGAGTTACTGAGGATTTTAAAAGCGGAATTAATAAATACACAGTGATTCCAAGAAATAAGCTAAAGTTACGAACTCATACACTGAATTCTATTTTATTAATGTGCTTGTCAAGGAGTATGCCAAAACTTGGGGGACAATTATACACTGAAATGGCTATACGCCAGGGAATTTTGATTGACCATGTGACGTTTCGAACTATTATCTGTGGAACACCTGTGATGAATGGTCAGACTACGTCTAAAAAATACACATTATTAGTTAATGATTTTGTTAACGAAATTGTGAATTTTAGATATGGTATAAACTTGGAACAACTTTATTCATCTATGGTTGATCTACCTATCAAAGAACCTAGCTATTTAGCCCATCAAGTAAAGAGATTTATAAGCGAACCTAGTGACAAGGACAATCTGTTAAAAACATTGAAATTATTAGTTAACAAGAACGAATTAAATGGAATGAGATATGTTGCTGGAAGTGAAAGAGAGTTTATACTGGGGCTATTGGTGATGAGAAACGAGATTGAGGAGCTAGGACTAGAATATAGTGTAAATATCATTAAAGAAATTAACTACTTTATTGAAAATCATACCAACAAATACTGCATAGAAATATTCAATATGTTGTTCCTAAACTTTTAAAAAAAAATTGTGTTATTTATATCAATTCTTGTATAGACATATTACTCATTAGACTTTATTTTTATTTACGGGCTAAATATATATAACTATACTATCGCATCTTTTTGTTTTTTTTTTTAGTTTTTTCAATTTTTAAGTTTAAAAGGATGATTCTTATAAGAAGACAAGATAATCTAAACAAAGATTTTATTCGATAGTGCGAGTTAAGTTAAAATATTGACTGTGTTGAATAATGTACCTGATATTGCTTTCTAATTTGGTTTAATCTAAAACTGGGGCGAAACGTTATACAAGAAACAGTCTGCATCTAGAAATGGAAAAGGCAAATACATTTAGTAATATAGTATAGTTACGCCAATTAAACCCCAATTATCTGAAACTTTATGCTATTTTACAAGTATATTTCGAATTATTTATTTTTTAATTTATAATTTGATTTATTATAAATAAGTTACCAAGTAAAAATTGATATAAGGTAAAGATAAATTCTAAGAAAAAAGGTTTTGTAAGGAGAGACAGCGGGAGATAAAAATTTAGCTATTGTTAAAGGTAACTTTTCCAGCTGGTATAACAGAAAGCCAATTGGTTTTAATTTCGATTATTTTTTTATACAGTCAATTAAATGTATTATTTTAAATAGTAATAGGCGTGGGAGAGGAAGTAGAAGCTGATTGGCAGACGTATAATTTATCAATAATAAGCATAAAAAAAAATTGTTTTTCTTTTTAAACTTAACTACTATATTTTATTTGATCAGTTTGCGAAAATTAAAGCTTATTTTATTAATTTGTACAAATACCGTTTTAATATTTTATAAATCAATTAGTAGAGGCATGGAAATCAAGCAAGAAAAAGAGGAGTATTTAGAGTCCGATTCAGGGGATTTCGAGGATGCAGTTCCAGATATTAAAGTAGAAGAGAATAATGAGTTAGTTGGTATCCCTTCATCCACATTCAACGTATCTGAATACGAAGATCTTACTGATGAGCAGGACGAATTTATGGACGTCGATGAAGTTGGATTGATTAAAGAAAGTTCAAATGGCGAGCATCCAGAAACTTCTGAAAAGATCGATGACGACTCAGCAACTTTTGAATCTGTGCAGATAAGCGAAGCTACAGCCAAAGGTGATGAAAGTGCTGATAACAAAGAGAAAGCTACGGAAGGTAATGTTGAAAATGAAACAGAAGAAGGTACTGCTAGTAAAGAAGAGAAATCGAATAGTGACGAAGGTTTGGAAAATAAAATCGCTATCGGCAAAGGTGAGATTGCAAAGGAATTAATAGCAGAAAAAGACAGTAAGTATAGATTATAAATTTGTTTCAATAGTTAGATTAATATTACATTTAAATTCATTTCATAAAAAAAAATTCATCCTATTTTATATAATAATAATTTAGAAGTAACAGGGAATACTATAGTTGCCGATGATGGTATCGAGAAAAAGGGTAATGAAGAGGGTGCTTCAGGGAGCAAGAGAAAGCCAAGTCCGCTAGAAGAAGAGATAAATCATAAGGAAAAAACACTTGCAGAGTTTTTAGTTGATATGGATCAGTACTCACCAATTGTAAAAAATATATTTATATCAAATTGTTATAATATTTTGGGTTTTTATGAATATACTTGTTTACTAAATTACTATTACATTCTATTATATAGATTCCAGAGGCATTGATGGACTACTACCTAAACAGCTCAGGATTTAGGTGTGACGATATTAGAATGTAATTTGTATTTATCTATTACATATATTATATGTCTATTATATAATATATATTTTTTTTCAGAATTATAATATACAAGATATTATATTAACGATGGAATGGGTGTTTTTTAGAAAGCGATTGCTTGCTTTAGCTACGCAAAAGTTTATTTCAGATATAGCCACGGATGCGTTCCAGTATAATAGGATTCGTATGCAGTCGAGTAAAGATCGAAAAATTGGAGGAAGAGTAAAGCTAATACCTTTATACAAATATGCTTATATATGCTCAACTATATTTATTAAGTCGTTATATTCAATATTAAGCTTTTTTTTTCGTTGATCTATTGTATTTTAGGAGAGGAAAACGGTGCTTACACAGGAAGATTTATCAAATGCGTTATCAGAGTATGGAATTAACATTAAAAAGCCAGATTTTTTCCACTAAAGACAAGCTGTAATGCATAAAATTCATTGAAATAAAATGTTATTTAGTTATATAAATACAGTACAATATAAACTACTAAAAAATCAATTTTGTATTTTTTTAACAATTAAAATAAAATAAGATAAAATTAAAAATACAAAAATAATGACTTTTACTATAAATTTATTAATGTAAAAGTTTTTTATTTATAATAGAAACAAAGGAGGGGAGGTAATGGGGATATAAAATTGGGTAATTATGCAAGAAGGAAGATAATAGTAATATAGGAGAGAGAGAAAATAGCAGGTGTGGTACAGCACATTATTCGTAGTAAGTTTTGTTTTTGTGGCCGCACTGTTTGCATACGAGGACTTCAAAGTCGTTTTTCTGGGCGATATTAATGTTTACTTTGATATCCTCTTCGATATTTCCACAGTTGAATTCGACTTTATGGACGAGGGTTTTGCATTTTGAGCAGTACCATCTGAGCTGGTCGACCATAGAAGAGTTTCGGTTTCTCTCAACGACAAGGCCGATAGAGCCAGCGTGGCGGACGGGGTTGTGTGGGGTGTTACCGGGGACCATAGCCATCTTTCCTTCTGATAAGACGATGTTCTTGAACTCGTTTGTAACAGGGTCGACGACGTTGACTTCGGCAGTGCCCTTGATCTGGTAGAACCATTCATCGGTCTGGTTGACGTGGTAATCGGTTCTGCTATTGGGGCCACCTACAACCATAACTATGTAGTCGTCACTGGTGAATAGGAGCTTGTTGTTGACGGGAGGAGTCAGCAAATGTGCGTTCTCATCAATGAATTTCTTGAAGTCTAGTTCTAATACAGACATGATAAATTGTTTTTTTATTTTATTTTAGTACAGGGTTGTTTGGAGATAAAATGGAGAAGGATTGATTTTACATTTTTTGCAGTTGCGAACTTACGTCTCGTATTTATATAATCCCAAGCTCACCATAAAAAAAATTCCTGCCTTTATCTTCAATTTTATTTATTTAATTATTTTATTGGTATTCCTAATTGGCCTAATCTTGGATCTTTAATGCTTCTTATTGGAATGGGATTTTTTATTCAGAAGTTACAGGTAAATTTCAGCAAACCACCATCCAGACTTGAATCTATTAAATCACCAGCACAATTTTTATTACTATTTTTTAAATATTAAATCTAAATCCAATAACTCTCTTGTTTGCTGAACGAAAAAATCGGACGATGTATTTCTCAGAGCATAGAATTTTGAAAATTTGATTCGAGTCTTTTTAAAGTGCACATTTTAATTTCACTGTAATCTTTACTCAGTCAGTAAAAAAAAAACACTAAAAAATCATTCCCCCTACTTTTAAATTATTAGCTGTGCTTTTATTTTATAATCACTTATTTTCTGTGTTACTTTTTTTATCCAAAGTTTTTTGCCTCTTAATTGCCGATGAATTTCTGCTTTACTTACGATTTGCTGCTTCGACTTCGTTTTCATAATACTTCGCATATTTCATAACCCAATCAGCTACGAGAAACGTTACTCATTAAAGCGCCTTATGTAATTAAGGACAAAAAATATCTGTATTTTCTCACGCTATTCCCTCTACTTTCAACAAATCGATAAGCTGATAAATCATCCACTAAATAACTTGTCACTAAATCTCTAATTCTCCAACCCCTTATTTTTTTTTAACGAGTCATCAACTCGGCTAAATATATTCGTTTTTGCCTACTTATACAATCCATAATTTTTTATTGCAGATTGATTGTTTCAGAGTAAATTAACATCAACAAAATCCTATGTATTTGCTCAAGTTGGTTTATACTTTTTTTTATTAAAGGCACACTCTATCATAACATTATTAGTTTCTTACTTTTATTTTTTATGAACTCCTTAGCTTAGTTAATATCCTGTAAATATCATTACTTGCCCTCATCTTCCTGGCTATCTCGCGTACATTTTTGACCTCTATACTAAATACTTTCCTGTTGTTTAATACAATTCAACCATAAAAAATATCGAACTCTAGTCCGCTCCGACTTGACTCCTAGTATATTCAAATAAATTGTATATTTGATCTAATAGTTTTATCATCACCAGTCTTTCAAATTTCCCATGTCTAACACATTTCTTCATTCATATATATTTATTAATTTTCTAAAAAAGAACATTGGAAAAAAGAATTGATATTTATTTGTATGCTTTAAGAAAAGGTTCCTGTTTTAATTTAGATCCAATTCCTAAAAACACCTCCATAATTATTAAATTTAAAAACCTGTTAGATATCGCCTTTTTTATCCATTTACAAATTGTTTACTATTCTCGCCATCAAAATTATAAACCTTAATACCCCTTATTTTTTTCTCCTAATCCGTGGGAAAATAGAAACTAGTTTTATTTCAAAACAAGTACAGTAAACAAAAAATACACCTCAACCTCATATTACTAATACAATTAAGGTGCAAAAACCATCCTCCAAAATTTCCATTTGCTCTTTTTTTAGATTACAACCATAAAAAAAATCGCTTGTGTTTATTTAATCTATATTTCCGTAAAAATAATTATTCGAGTAATATCCTTTTTTATCAAAACATCAACTTCCTGCCATTTTTGAATCGTTTCAACTTGCAATTTTTTTTTTAAATTTTCACATCTTTTCTCCACGCTTTCTCAATCTATAATTTTTTTTTCAAAATACTATAAGTGCCACACTCAGTTTTATTGTATTTCTTATTATTAACTCTCCAAGCCCTGACCTTTTCGATTTTCAAATGCATATTTAATGCACTCCAGGGCTTGTAGGGTTAATTGTTCAATTTTATTTTGCATTTTTTGCCTAATCATCATCATCTCTAAATCACAAATTCAAAAATTTACAGCTGTTTATAAATTAGTTTTTCTCCGTAAAAAAAAATAAAACCCCCAACTAAACTTACTAATCCTCTTAAGGGGTTAATAATATTTGATAAATCAATTTATTTATGTGTTGTCAGTTAATGATCAAAAATCACCTTTTCTGTTAGATTTAAGCTTGCCATTATTTTAACGAAAATTTGAATCAATTAAAATTTATCTAGTTCAGTTTGATAGACTTTTTAGATAAAAATATATCTTTTTACAATTAAATAATTAAAAATGGCGTCATTTTATTGAGCCCTGATATCCCAAATATGTTTGCAAACGCTGAACTAGAGTGAAAATATACACTTTTAAGCTTTTTGGTGAGATCAATTTTATCATAATTATTAGCCAATTTAATTTTTTTTTCTAAAAAAATTCTTTCTGTATGTTTATATGCATTCTGTTAGAATTCAAAAAGTCTAATTTAGAGCTTTTGATTTAATTTATAAATAAGTATGAAAATTTTAAAGGATAACTTTCTGGTTAAAATTTCGCAGAATTTTTTTAGGACATTGATCACAAATTCCAAGTTTTATTAACAACGAATTGTTTTTTTGAAATAAATTCAAGCTTTATACATTTTTATTTTTATTTTTATTTTTATTTTTATTTTTATTTTTATTTTTATTTTTATTTTTATTTTTATTTTTATTTTTATTTTTATTTTTATTTTTATTTTTATTTTTATTTTTATTTTTATTTTTATTTTTATTTTTATTTTTATTATTTTTATAAAATCATTATAATACCGAATATAAAATAGATTATTATTCGTCTATTTTTAATCAATTTTCTTTTTCTCTTATTTTTTGTAAGAAGGGGGACGCGCTCGTTAAAATTAAATCATATATTCATCAATAAATTAAGCTTATTCAGGGAATATAAACTTTTTTATTGTTAAATAATTTTAAAAATTATTATACGTTGTTAATATTATAATCATTTTTAAAGATGTAAAAAAAGTATTTTTGAATATTTCATCGTACATTTTTATTGATATAATGCCCATCTTACTATATTATGCGAAATTTTATACAACATTCTAAAAACGATATATTTCAAGAGTTAAAATATTAAAAATGTTTTAAGTAATGTGTCATAATCATAATTTGTGACACATTTTCCTCCCGATTTAGTCATTAAATTATATAATAAATCCTCAAACAGATCTTATTGGACCTAGCCATTCCCTCTTCCATCTCGTCCTCATCTCAACCTCAACCCTATCTTACCCTTTATAAAGACTGCATAATCCTTTCCATGAAAGATTATGCTGTTAAACACATTTATTTACTCCTAGTTCTTATCATATTTTATGCTTTAATAAAACTTCATTCAAAAAATCTTAAAAACTCTAGTTTAGTTATTCCTACCCTAGTCCTGATTAATAACAATCTTGACAGAAAGTTTAAAATATAATGCTAGCTATTATCTTCATCAAATAATTAGCTGTTAAACCGTTCTAAAGTATCGCCGATAGCCCACTTACGATAACAAAATTTTTTTAATTACCGAAAAACAACAAAAAAATGAACATCTGGCCAAATCATTTTAGCGAACTTGCTAAAGACCCTACTGGGAACAGCCGATCAAATTATAAGTGAGTAAATCTCATATCTGGCGACTGTGAATACTACCTTCAGTGTGATAATTCAATTCAATGGACTGATATCAATCAGGCACTTGAAGATAAACATAACAAAAAAACTCAGGGAGATGATTGTGTGTCATCTGAGGTATGAAAAACGGTGATAGCCGATCCAGCACCTACATCGCCACTTGTAAAATTATTATATAAAATCATCAACCTAATGTATGACATTTGGGATATACCCTAGTGCCTAGAAACTTCAGTGGTGGTCCCGGCACCTAAAAAAGGTGATCTAAAGGACCCCGATAACTACCGAGTGATATCACTGATCCCAACACAGGCGAAATTGGTGGCCAAAATTGTGGCCACAAAACTCAGTAAAATCGATGCGAAATACAATATATTGGTAAAAGAGCAAGCTGGATTCAGAAATTTCGAGGAGTGTACGGGCCAAGCGACCACTCTATACGAAATAGTACGCAGTCGGAAAATTCATAACAAGGAAACATAGCTGTGCTATATCGACCATAGCAAGGGTGCCCAGCCTCGCCGATACTCTTCGATTTTTATATTAACGACATATTCAAGGGCGTACGAGGTGTGCGGGTGCCTGGGCTCACCTCTCGCACACCAGGACTACTATTTGCCGACGATGCCGTGCTATTGTCCGAATCATCCGCCGATTTACAAGCCGCACTGAACACCATAACCGAATGGTCGGACACTTGTAAAATGGCTGTGAATGCCTCCATGTGCGGGATAATGACGATAATCAGGGATTTGACCACTGATATGACCTTGAAGGGCCAAAAAGCCGACTCCACCGACCCGTACATATACTTGGGCTATATTATGAATAGAAAGTGGGATGTATCTGGGACGATCAAGAACAACAATATCAAGGTCAGGATGGCTTTATACGCTGCGTACAGTTTCCTGAGACGGTCTTATATGCTCACAGCACTAAAAATAAAGCTCATCAATTATGTTCTGATGCCGATTGGATGTTACGGCGGAGAAACATTTGGCATTAGAGAAGCCAGATGCAAACCCATAATGATGGAAATCGACAAGGCGATCCGACTGGTTGCCAAATTTGGGATATTAGCGGCTATTTAGCGCATCAGGGACGAACTGGGAATAAGCTCAGTGTTCATGAGCACCAACACAGATCGCGAATATACATTAAAAAAATGGAAAGCTCCAAATAAATGAGCCTCCAACCTCATTATAGCATCAACGAAGACCCGTATGGTCACCTGGGTGAATTGGAGCGTTCGGCTGAAAAGTTTTTTTTGCTTTCAAGATTCAAATGGTATGAATATATATAGACAGTTGAATGGAAAAGACGAAATTACCGATATTTTATCTACTAGTGGACTGTAGACAAGAGTATCAGGGTCTGAATCAAGGCTTTAAGGTTATTATAAAAATACTCACTGTGGCTTTATGGGGTTCCTAGCATCTGCTATATATGAAATTTGACGAAAAAAATTTTTTACGCCTGTTTCAACTTTTAATTAGCTGAAGTTATAGAGAATAAGTTACAAGCTAAGAAAAAATGAGTGAAATATTTTAATGAATAAATGAAAAAAAATTGGAAACCTAAACTTTCCAAAATGTAAAGTTAAACCCTATTTTTATCTACGGAAAATTTAATTGGTTATTAAAAAAAATTCCAGAGGCAATATAATGCGGATTATGGAACGGCCTATCATAGTTCTTGGGGCAGTCGAATACACAAATCTAAGCTGATACAGGAAAAAACCCATCGAAAAACTACGAGCTACCGGTTCACACCTCTTGCCGACCGGTACTGATGAAAAAATTTCACTTTAGAATTTCAACGAATCCCAGTTTGGATTTTTTTTGGAAACCTCTTGAACCAGGGGTGAGTCTAAAATATCTTTGATTCATCTACAAGATGATACAAACAATCAAAACTATGAGCTAAAAACAGATTTATTTTTGATTGGATTCCGTGTTTTTGACGTGATTACGCTTCAAAGTAATAGTGATTTACTAAAGACCTAGAAAAGACCTCTATCTTTTTTTTGTAGCTGCTAGAGAGGTGGATATTTGAAGTTTGCAATTAATACATTTTAAATTTATTTAGAAACCAAATAAATAGAAAAATTCAGTTTTTTCCCTACTAATCAATAAATATATTCGTTTTAAAATTATTTGGCAGATTTTTTATTTTGCAAAATTGATATGTATTCTTTGGATTTTCTCTATAAAATCTTGATAATAATGTAAAAATATCCGATTATATGATATAAAAGGTAGATATTTATCCCGTTCACGGGCGGTAGATTATTTTTGACCCACCATATATATCCAATTGATTTCAATTAAAATAATTTAATTCAAAGGCTTTAAGAATTATTGGTATATTTTAAAATAAAATCAAATAATAAAATAGCTTATAAATCATAAAATAATCTTTAAATCGACTTTTTTAAAGAGTATTGGACGGAAACGGGTTAAAAAAACCCAATTTATTGTAGGTTAAAACGTGTTAAAACAAATTAATGATCGTTGGGTAAGAAATTTTTATCGTTTATTAGGAAGTATCATATAGTAAGGATTAATAATGGGTATTAAGATATTAAAGCTTTCTGTATATGATATTCTGAATTAGGAAAGCACTTTTTTGCAGCTTTAAATTATTCGGTCTAATATTTTAAAGTTTTTAAAATTAAAATTAGCTGAATTTTAAAGGAATTTATATTTTTCTATTTATTGATCTAATAATAAAATTATTATTGTCTAAAAAAAACCACTCTTTTTATTAGTTAGTAATTTAATATGTAACTTCATACACTGTAACTATTTATGCTTAAAATATTATTATTTGTAAAGAGTCCCAAATATAGTAATAAATAATAATACAAAAAATTAATTTTAATATATTTTACGAATACAGATAATTCATGTATAAATATCTTAGACCTGAATAATGAATGTAATATCATTTATAAATCATAAATTAATTAATATACCACTATTAATTTACGGCAGTTGGATAATATATTCTTGGAAACATTTTTGGAGCAAAAAGAATACATTTATCTTTCACAAAATAGCTAAAAAATTTTATAGTGAAAAACTAGTTCAATGATATAGCTTAATTTTTTATGTAATTAGTGAAACAATATATAAAAAATAATAATAATAAATCTATAAAGCACATTCAAATTAATGTAAACAAAAAAAAAATAACTATTAAAGGCAAGAAACGGTCTCGATTAGGGTCTAATAAATATTTATACAAGCATCCTTATTGGATTGATTTTAGCCTATTGTGAGAAAATGTATCAATTTTGTTGCGCATCGAATAGGCCTTGATGTTATTTGATTTAGTCCATCCATAAAAAGTGTCCGGATCAGATAAGAGAAGCTCCGGCAATGATAGCTCATTTTCGATGAACAGGCTACTTTTTATTGTTGTGCTGGAAGAAATTGTTTCACTAGGAAAGTTAGTGTCTGATGGGTTCTTATATTTAGAAACCATTTCTTTGTAATAAATAAAAAGTGACTTTATTTGTAAATACGTTTCTGTATCTAAAAAGAAAGGGTTATCGCTATCTTGTGGGTCTAACTGAGACTTTGGACTAGATGATGAACCAAAATCTTCTGAATTTTTTTTACTATAGCCATTAAAAATACTCGATAGTCGATTCTTATCGTAAAGTGAATTAAGATTTAAACTTAATCTACTGGATTTAGAGACTTCATCTGTATTTTCGTTTATTTTATTGTTGTTGTTTGAGGGAAAAAGCTCTGGTTTGCTCGAAAAAGAATGACTGTTCAAAATGGCATTAAGGTGTAGCCTAGCAACTCTTGATTTGCCAAGATACAAGAAGTTAGTTGCCAGAGTAAGTCTTCCATAAACAAGAAGGTAATGATCTAACTTTACTTTGGCTGTTATTCTTAGCAGTCGAATTGATGCCTTTCTGGATAGGTTTGAATGGTTGATTTGATTTTCAGTTAGAGAAGAGTTGATAGAATTTCTATTAGCAAAAGGAAAAGCTAAATTGAAATGGATGACAGATTGAAGCAGTAAAATCAGAGCCAGGTCATCCTCGTAATATATGTGCTTATAGTTAATAGTTCTGCTAAAGTTTGAATCAACTAAATTAAAGTTATTACTTAAATTACTAGAATTTTTCATTTTTTTGTTATTTTCGTGCATGTTTTTATTATATAGTGGCTCATTTGCCCAACATCTAGCCAAAATTTCAATGGGAATTTCATTTAGCTCGATTCTTCTTCCATACTTCATTTTTCTGGTTTCGTTATCTATAGAGACGGTCTCATCAGAAATTCCTTCGTTGATAGGTGTAGAATTAGCTAAAGATGATGATAAATACTCGTTGACTTTTTTTTCAAGAAGATACTCAAGTCTCTGGGAGGGCATTTTATCAATGAAATTTAACACTAACAAAAGCTCAAGGGACGGAAGCAATAAGAAATTTTCCTGCATAAAAAACTTTCTACTCTTTCGAATTACAAACTTTTCGATAGCAATTGACTTTCCTGCAATTTTCTTTTTCAAGTCAGGAATTTCAGATAGCATTGAAGTGGCCTTGAGTAAAGTGTCAGGATCATTATTTTCGAGGTATACTTCATAAAGGCAAATAGCAGAGCAGTATCTGATAGTTGCTTTACTCCAATCGCTTTCTTTGTATAAAAGATCAAACCCATCGTAGGCATCTGTCCAGTTTCCTTTAGCCATAAAGCAGCAGCTAATTTCCCATATTCCTAGATGAGATATTTTATACCAGCTTGTATCTTTATCAAATTTAATATTTCGTATCATTTTGTAGTATCGTATTGATTCATCGAGTTCATTTCGTAGTTCATGAATCTTTCCAGCAAAGTACATTAATATTACACTTTTTGAGAAAACTTTTGATTTGTAACTTATTAAACTATGAGCAAAGTCGAGGTCAAATTTATCATTTCCAGTTTCAGGGCATAACAAGGTGTGGTAAGCGATCAAAGTCAATGCGCTGAGCTCCGAGCGCATGCTACAATCAGAAGCTCTGGCGTAATCTGAAAGGTCTTCAAAATTTGTATTTGGTAGTTCTGAATCTTCAGAGATAATAAACTGGTTAGCAGTTTTAAATGACTCGATAGATGAGGTTCTACTTAGAGAATTACTAGTTTGGAAAGTGATGGATTCATTTGAATATTCATTTTTTAAATCAGAGTTTATATTGGCAGATTTTTTTAATAAATCCAGTCCACGCTGAAGGTTTGCAGAAAATCCAACGTATTCAAAAATTTTTAGTAGTTTGGGAGGGAGCATGCTTAAAACAACATTAAAAACTCCAGCGCCAAGTAGAACACCGCTAATAAAGTTGCTATCCAAGTTTTTTAGAGCTTCTATCGCTTCAGGAGAGCCTTTTTCATTGCACCAACTCAAATATCCTACACAGTTTTTATAAATAAAGTAGGCAGTTTTTACATTCCAAGATTCTTTTAAAAATGAAACAAGCCCTTCATTTAATATCACATTAGAAACAGCCCTAAGCAAATAAGCTTCGGCACATATTAGCTCAGCATTTCGTTGAAGAGGATCCATTTCGCTGATTCTTAAAAAAGTGGAGAGCTGACTTCTAATGATATTGATATTAGCTACTTTTGAATAGCTATATTTAAGCCAGCCTACAACAGATTCATTGTTCTGTTCAATCATTTTATTAGACGATTTGTTTTCAGTTGAAGAGTTTTTAATCTGAGTTGCTAAATTTACCAAATCAGTGCATGCTTTTAAAGCATCTTTGAGCAACTCTTTATCAAAAGATACTACAGATTTGATAAAAGCTATGGTTGCATAGCCTTCAGAGGAGTATAAATCATTATTTTTAGTATTTTCTAGTAGGAGCTTTTCGGATTCATTATACCTTGAGTTTAGGAATAAGCTAAGTGCATACTTAGAATTGTATAGAGAGATATCGTGCTGTGCTAAAATGGGGTTAGTAACTATTGGAATAAGTTCAGGATTTGCTTTGGATGCAAAAGAATGGGATTCTTGTGATTTAGATTTTGTTGAATGGTTCATTTCAGGCTTACTATTATTTAGGAAGAATTTACCAGCAAGGCTTTTATCATTTTGGGAATTATTGGGTTTTGGTTCATCAGCTACGATATATAAAGAGTCGCTAGATATATTATTCGACTCGAGCTCAGTTTTTTTATTTGGTGTAGGTTTTGGTTTATTAATCCTAGTCTTTGTATCAGTATTTGAAGAGTATAAGGAAGTAGTAGACGTAGTGATTCTGGTTTTATTTTCTACATGAAAGCTGCTGCCAGGGGATAAGTGAGATGAGCTGTTGTTTTTACTGAAAGTATTATTATTTTTTCTTACTTGAAAGAAATGAATTCTTTCGCTTTTAGTGGGAGGACTTGTATCAATATGAGATCGAGGATATACGCTGGAAGGCCTAGATTTCGGGAACTCGATGAAATCATTTCTAAACCAACCATCATTTAAATTATTGGGAATGTTATTTTGGTATATCGAGGAATTGGTTTCAGATGCAATTGAGTATCTTATTCGTGAGGTGTTAACGTTGTCTTCAGTGCTTTGACTCCTAGATATCTGAATGCTATTTGCCTTAAATAGAACGATATTGAAGATGGAAGAGCTTTCGCCAGATTTGTTTGATTGAAAAGAAGCACGATTATTGCTATTATAATCAAAATCGCCCAAGGTGTTACCTATATTTGATGGAGGGTCGTAATTGGATAAACTTTCTATATTTAAGTTTTGAATATTTTCATTTGGAGAGGAAAGAGCTACAGAATGAACCTTAAAATTTTGAGGATTTTTGCTGAAATCAGAAAATTTTAATTCGAGGCTTGAACTTTGAGAAGATCGAGAATTTGTTCCAAGATCTTTGAACTTGGAGTAGTTCTTTTTTAGAGAGGAAATTATTTTTTTGTGAAGTTTGATTTTGGATTTTGAAGCATATTCACTCGATGTGCGATCTGAATTAAGTTTTTCATTATGGTTCATTATATTAAAAATTGAAGGTGGAAGGATGCGATGGTATTAATAAATTAAAATTTTAGTTATAGCTATATCAAATAGTTTGAATATCAGTTTAGTATCCCCTAGTAATATATTGATATTGATAAGAAAATGGAAGGACACTTTATGTTTAGAGCAATAGCTTTGTTATAATCCTTTGTGTAGATAGGCAAGTATTTTGCGGTTGAGAGAAAGGGTATAATGACCTGTGATCAGAAATAAAGGGCATTGAGAGCGTATTATTATGCTGAGCCAAATTAGAGCATTAAAAGCTGCAGATATAGTGGGTGATCTCTCATTTTAATAAACCGAAAGCGTCGCATTTTAGACATTTCGCAATCTAAGAGGCTGTGTTAATTTGTGTTGAGATTTCTGTGTTGATAATTACATAATTTGCGGTCCCCTTTACCCACTCCCTTTTAAGCACCACAGTTTCTAATTATGCTTCCACTCCCTTTTAACTACCACAGTTTCTAATTATGCTCCCGCCCTCAGCTACAAACAATGCGAGGCTAATTTATATTTCAAAGGAGGCTCAAGATTAGGCCAAGCCCTAATAAGTACTGTGAGTTGATTTCCAATCACAAAAACCTAAAAATTAAATGCCAACATATCTATAATCGCTTAAACCCTTTCACGGAGCTAGACTATTTTTGAACTACCAAATATAGCCAACTGTATTTGAATATTATACTTTAATTCTGAGACTCTATCAATTATTGGTATATTTTAAATAAACAGCAAATAATAAACTTGCATTTAGATCATATACGAATCATTAAATTCAATTTTTTAAAGATTTTTGGATGGGAAAGAGTTGATATTAATCTAGTATCTTTCTAAGCTTTATCAGATTTAAAAACTGTCAACCCCATTAATCCTTTCCAGTTCAGAAACATTTCATTACAGGGTTTTCCATTCTATTTTGCAAAAGCTGCCGTCTATTTTGCACAGCACGTAAACGATTTTGCACAGAAAATTTTCGCTTCGTGTTTCAAAAATTTTTTTCATGAAATTACGTAATTTTTCTCAAACAATTTTGCACACGTCTCAAGCAATTTTGCACAAGCTGCTTTTGAATTTGCACAAGTCGCAAACAATTTTGCAAAGGCGCTTTTCTTGGCTTAGATTCGATAAAAAATTTTATGAGAAGCAGCAGATGTACCCTTTCACGAATGGCATGATACTTATACTTAGTTGAAGTAGACCACTGAATATCTATAAAATAATTAAACTCTGAGATTTAATAAATTATTGGTTTGAATATATTTATTAGCAAATAGCAAATTTTTGTAAAAACTCGTAAATATATATTTTTTCTGCTGGTCATTTTTGAAGACTAAAGTGCTGTTCAGTAGTAAATACAATGGTAATAGCTTCTTTTGTTTTTGGCAAATCAACTTTTAAAGGCTATATTCATATAAGAATATAACTAGTTAATGTAATATTTTAACCATAGAATAAAATTCTAATAGTATATATATAACTTATAAGCTCCCCTAAAGTATAATAGTATAAAAAATTAATCATTATCTAGTTTTAAAACCCCTTTAAAGAACATATGGAGAATTATAATTTTTATTTTTATAAACTTTTAATAATTTTATTGGTATTTTATTGCACTAGAGTGTAAAAGTAATTTAAGCTTGATTTATTTAGCACCTTTAATTCAAGCGAAAAAGAAATCCAAAATATAACAAAAAAAATTATGTTTATTCTAAATGAAGTTAAGCTGGTGTTAAGATCGAGAAAAAAATAATAATATAAAGCATTCAAAATAATTTAAACTTGAAAAAAAATATATTTCCAATTCGAAATCCAATTTTTTTTGGGAATTAATGACTAATTTGTGATATATTTTATTTTTTGATTTAATTAAATATAAAGATAAACTGTTTTCGCACTGTTCTTATCACTATAAAACTTGTGTAATTTTAAGAAAATGGATTATAATTTTATAGATGACTTTTTTTGTTGTAAGGTTTATCTTTTTTTATAAAAAATAAATATAAGAAAGGATAAAAATGAGAAAGGATAAAAAAAAGAAAGGGTGTAGTGTTTATAAGGTATACTTTGGTGCTTTTATTTCTTCAATTCCTTACTAAAAACAAATTTGCAAATTCAAAATCAACTTTTGCAAAATTGTTTTAGACGTGTGCAAAATTGAAATTACATTTTGCAAAATTGTTTGGGCAAAATTACGTAATTTCATGAAAAAAATTTTTGAAACGCGAAGCGAAAACTTTCTGTGCAAAATCGTTTACGTGCTGTGCAAAATAGACGGCAGCTTTTGCAAAATAGAATGGAAAACCCTGTAAGTGAATTTATTGATTCGGTTATGATTTATAATTAAATATATTATTTGCATGTATTATACATCAAAGCCAATGCTTTTTATTATCTCGAAATTATATCATTTTTATCGAATCCAGTTGGCTAGACTTGGCAGATCAAAAACAGTCTACCGCGCGGGATAGGATTAAAGTATTTATTATCAACTATAGCATACTGCACATTAATTGTAAATAAAATACTATTGTATGGCTAAAATTGCTTCTTTATAGATACTGATCTATGAAACCCATCTTGAAGAGGTGCTATGTTAAATGCTATAATATATAATATTGCAACTAAGTAACCAGCATGTAAATACTAGATTAACTTCTGCTAATCATTTCTCGAATTCTCTTAGTATTTTGGAAATGGTTCCTAGATGGTGCTCTGAATAAAATACCATTGTTCGCTACATAATCACAAAAATAAAAGTTAAAACACTTTAAACTACATTATAATATTTCCCAAAATAAACAAGAATTCAAGTTAAATTTTAAGTCACGCTTTTTCAAATGTGGCACTTTACTGATAGATAGCGCTATAAATAATAATTTATCTTGGTGGGAAATTTGATTCAATCTGGATAGTGCTTTAGTCCAAGGCCAATATGAGGAATCACTTAACCTTATCAAGCGTATGTTGCGTCAAAATCGCTCTCCTCTATTGTGGTATTATAAAAGGAAGTATTAATGAGCTTCTACTTCAACTAGATGTCTGATATTTTTTTAGTAATAATCCTATAAATTCTAGGGTAAAGCTATAAGAGATTCCTTTCCTTTTTCTCTTAGATAATTTAACAAAGTAATTGAAGGAAAATAGCACCATTTTTAAAATATCTACTCGATTTTAATTCTTATTAGCCATTTAATTATTATAAATATTGTATATAACACGTGGTAGACTACTTTCAATCTATAAAATTTAGCCAACTAAGTTCAATTATAAAGGCATAACCTCGAGTTTCCAATAATTATTGGCTTATTGAAGATATACAGCAAATAATAAATATACTAAATAAACCATAAACGAATCATCGAATTCACTGAATTCACTGAATTAAAGTGCGTTGAGCTGGATAAGCCTAACAAAGAATGCATTTTTTAACTGTTTATAACTATTGGGCTAAATATTATATGTATGTTATAATTATTGGCCACAATATTATAGGGGCTTATCTTAGACTAGTTACTTATTTCAGTTATAAAATATTATTTGCTAATTAAAATATTTATTATGTTTGGGTAATTATAAATTATGTAATTTAATAAACTGCGACTCTTTATGGCTAAATGCGTTATGTTTTTAAATAATTCTCAGGATATAAGAAATAGTTATTGAACAAAAGATTGCTCCCCTTTCAAATATGCAGACAAATCATTTTTGTTTAGTCACTTCAATTATGCTTCACATTAACATTTAAATTCATGAAAAAATAATTCAATAGATTGTCAGGTATAAATTCAGATGAGGAGAAGGTTTGAAAAAAAAAAAAAAGGTAACTAATTGTTATAGAAATTTAACGAGATTTTTCTATAGATAAATTAGCGCTCATTTGGCTACTATTGTGTCGAATGTAATTGTATAGTGTAATGTAGTCACATTACGCTCATGATAAGCATATTTAGTCCTATTTTTTATAAATTTTAATGTTTGTCTCTTTGTGAGATATTTTAATATATAAATATTCGAGTCCAAGCCTTTAGTAATCCTAGATTATCTTAATAACATTTTGTGTTAATATACATTATTCTTATAACATTTTACTTAGTAATTAACATCAATTAGTTATAGTTCTTAAGAACTACTAAAAACTGCAAGCAACTTTTTTTGGCAGTCTTCGCACCATTATTATTATATTGCTATCCAAAAGTCGTGCAATTAATAAACCTGTTTTAATTATTTTTGAGATTAAGAGTCAATATTTTAAACTATCTTCATTCCTGCGTGAAATATTTTAAACAATTTGTTAATTCGATTGCGAATTGACCATTACTGATTCAAGATTAACCGTAAGCAAACTAAAACGGATCCAGAAACCCCGTTACTCGACCACTGCAAAAGTACATTGGCGCATAATTGGAACTATACCCACTAAAGTATAATATATATAACAGCAACAGCAACATCTACATAAATAATTAACTACAATAGACTTTTATTTTTATAATTCTTAATATCATCCCTGAATGTTCAAAAACTCACAAATAACTCCAAAATGACTTACAAAATGAAGCTCGCCGAATATCCAGATAAGAATGAAGATCACTATATAGATAAATTATCTATGATGCATTCACTAAGATGCAATTCAGAAATAATCTTCAAAGTTTTATTTATGGTAAATCACCAATTTTATGCAGCAACCTTCATCTCTCATTACTTAGATATACTAAATATAAGAAGTTCCCTTTTTGGGATTTTATCTTTTGGATTGTGGGCAAAAGTCAATTACTCCTATATTAAGTATACTTTTTCTAGACCATGCAGGTGTATTAATTTAGGAAAGCCTATCCATAAGTCAATTTATGAGGAATATGTTTTTTCCTTCTTAATGTGTATTTTTGTTTCTTCTTTAGGCGTATCTATTGCTAAAGTAATAATTTGGGTAACGTATCTAAGCCGGAAAGACAACATCTTAATGGAAGATTACATATTTACCCTATACGTACTTGACGCAATAATTTTAGGCTCGTCATTAATTATGTCAGTGATGCTTTCTAATGTGCGCTATTTTCAAATCATTGAATATACGGTAGTTGAGCAGAAGAAGCAGAGCCTTTGAGTTCAGAGATTTAAAAGTTTACAAATGATGACCCATATATCAGGTAATTATTTGAGGCTAATGCAAATAATCCCCTTTTCTACAAATCTCATGTGAAAACATAAAATAAAATAACGACTCATACCACCTTTAGCAAAATTTCCACACCACGCTAATATTTGCCCTATTTCTCTGATTATTATTTATTTTAGAGTAACTCATCGCTGATTTATTGAAAGGTTCTACATCTTCTTATATATCTAGACTATTATTTCTCATTGGTTTAGTAATTTAATATTAAAATTTAAAAATATCAAAGGCTATGATATAAACCACTTTTTTAATAAGCTCTAATTAATTTTCATAAGAAATTTTTTCTAATTCCTTTTGACTATCGTGGAAAGTTTTTAACTAACCAAAACTAACAAGCCATGTTTAATTCCGTAACTTAACTCTTTTCCGTCCAGCACTCTTTGAAAAAATCAATTTATTGATTCGTTTGTAATCTATAATTATATTTATTATTTGCTGCTAAATCGCAATTAACCAGTATGTTAACGAATTTCAGAACTAAAGTATATTATATGAAAGCTATTGGCTATATTTAGTAACTCAAAAACAGTCTACCGCCCGTGAAAGGGTTAATTCAAGCTCATATAAACATTGTTTTTTTCAAACCAAAAAACAAATACAAAAGTTGTTAATAAATAGGAAATTTTGGATTTAATTCGATCTGAAAAATCGATTATACCAATAAATAAATAAACGATTTACCAGCTCCCTTGAACCAATTCTTACTGAGTATGAATTTTCTAGAAAAGATGCGTGGAAAGGGAGGGTGGTTGATCCAAATAATTCTTCGCTCTTTTTTTAATATTTTTATTATGTATAAACTAACATTTATTTGCCGCTAATTTTATCTAATAATAAATTAGGTCACTAAAAAAATGAACATAAAATAAAATTTCACAGAATAGCTATAAATTCGATTTTTTAAAGACTATGAACCTATAAATTGTTTTTAGAACAAATAAATAATAACTAGGTTCTACATAATCAAGGTATTTTTCTGGGTTATATCAAAATGTTAAAAAATTCTGAAATTATACATTATTAAAATTTTAGTTGTATAAAATAATAAATATCAATATCAATATCAATATCAATGATACATGATACATGAATGTATATGTTATGATATGTAATTTATAAAATAATTATGAAAAGAAAACAACTATTACTATATAAAATAAACCCATAATAATTCCAAATTTAATATTAAACAAATTAAAAATACTTTGTATAACAGCTCGATATACCTTAATGTTAATATGTAATTTATAACTAATAAGATTATATATCTTTCAACAATACTGTTAAAAGGTTTACATTGATGTATATTTTTTATTAAATATTTATTATACCAAAGTATTATAAATAATACACTCTTTAATTATTGGAAAATCTAAAATCTAAATAAGTATAATTTGTATGTATATATCTTATAATGTGAATTAAAAATATTAATACTATTAATGAAAATAGATAAAAAAATCACCTAAAAATGAAATTCCGATAAAAATTATAAGTCGGATAATTATACCATTATATTTCCATATAATAAGAGCAATAATATCTGAAAACACAAAATTTATTATATTCCGAATTAACATTAAATTTTTCGTGACTATTGCTTCAAAATTTATAAAAATCAAAAGGGAATTATGGCATGCTTATAACTATAATTATTATCAATATTAATTTTGTGTCTTAAAAATCTCATAAGCTCTATAATATACATATTTATAATTAAAAGAATAATACAAAAATTATTCAGAGCTATGAAATCCACTAAATTGTAATCTTTCTAACAAAATTAAAATTATTTTTTTACTAATATACTCTTAAAGTGTCCACATTGTAAAAATATTAGGATAATGAGATTAAATACGACGGTTAATTCATAAAACTGAAGCAAATAGACTAAAAATTAAAAACACGAAGTTTTGGAAATAAATATAATATTTAATATTATTCTAAATGTTGATATTTAAATATAGAAATTATAATTTAAATAAATTAAATAATAGAACTTTATAAGCTAATTTGTTTTTTTATAATATGGAATTTGATAATAAAATTAATGATATTTTTTTGAAATCAAGTCATATATTTTTTAAATCAACTAAAAACAAACCTAAATAGTATGATAAATATTGTTGAAAAGAAATATAAAAGGTATTATAAGGTCTTGAAATATATTATATATTTATTGATAATCTATATTCAAATTTATTAAATATGATAATTAATTATAATTATTTCTATTTTTAAATCGAAAATTTATACTAAAAAGATAAAATTTATAATGACAAATAAATAATATTTTCAAGAAATCTGAAAAATCGCTATTTGAATAGCGAAAATTCTTATGTACAATAATCATTTAATTTTTTGTTATATGAGAGATAAAAAAAATTAGCGTAATAAGTAATTTTTCGATACAAGATTTTATCAAACCGTAAATAAATATATTTAGCATAAAATAAATCAATTTAGGTTATTTATAGCATAAAATATAATTAAAAATATAAACTTTTAAAGATTTTTATTGAATCAAAGTAAGCGGATTCATAATTTTGCAAAGAAATAGATATAAAGATTCTGAATCAAATATGTTTACTTGCTGAGAAATCAAATAAATTAGTTTATTATCAGAAAATAAAGATCACAGGAATATATAATCTTAATTCTAGAGTCTCAATTTAATCATTCTTGTTTTAGTTTATGATGTTGTACCTTGCTAATAATACTAGACATATACCCAAAATGAAGTTCATAAATTCTAAAATTTTTGATTTTTATTGATACGAGGCTATTTCCATGAATGGTTGAAATTCAATCACCCAGAGAATTTTATTCAAAAACTGGATACATTTATATTTTATAAAGTTTAGATCATATATGTTTAGCTATCAAACTATATAAATACAGAATAACTTAAAATTGATAAAGTATTTTTTTTATCCTTCAATAAAATTTAAATATTTTTTGGCTTAATTTACAGAATTTTATTTAATACTGATATTATTATAATATTAATAAGCTTTTAGATTTAATTAATTAAAATATTAGGAGCGAAATTAGTAAATTATCTACGAAAATGTTTAAGCCTTGTCTTAGATATTTAGTTTATTTAATTTCCAAGAAAATTTTAATTATATTTAGAATTTTAATTATTAAATTCGTTGATGGCTTTAAATATAATTATATTTATAAAAATTATATTTAGTTTAAATAAATAATTTTTAACCAGGAAAAATAATTAAGATTTTGGGCTGGATTTTTTTGTTATGATATTTATAAATTTAGATAATTTAAATATATTATTGAATATCTATATTTTTTTTATTTTATTTTGAGAGGCTTATACTTTATTTTAGGAATACTTCAAATTTCTCTTTCAGTATATGTATTAGATGAACCACCTAAATTATGTAATTCATTTGATATTCCGTGAGAATTTAAATAATTTTTGTAAATTGAAAGATTAAAAATTAATTGTGGTATAACGCTTTTATATATACTTATATATTTTTAACGTGGATTTTATAATTTTCTACTTTTATAAAATTCTTATTATTTTGCTAATTTTTTTCTGATAATTTTAATACCAAGATAGTTTCCATAAAATATTTTATTTATTTAATATTAGATAAATATATAAATGCGTATGACTCACTTGAAGGATAGGCAGATATAACTATATTTTTATATAGCAATATATAACTTCTAATTTAAAATTTATTGGTCAATGATTATTTATTTCTATCTGAGAATTCAATCATCTATATATAACTGTAGTTATTATTTGTTGTTTAGGAATCGAATTAAATATTCATTTTAAACAGAATTTTTCTCACCATCTGATCAAGGCATAAAATCCTATGTTTCAAGCTAGTTGATAATTATAAAAAAATCTTATTTAATTCAAATTAGCTTTTATATATATTGCATACGTTCTTTTAGAAAACTTTCAAATCGAAAATGAGGTTTTTAAGACTAAATAATTTGCAATAATCATCCCATTTTTAATATTTAACAATCTATAATTATGTAGTATGTCCCAAAATTAGAAAAAATTTTGAGGACTAATTTATAGTCTAACATTGGTACCACCCTCAAAAAAAATACTACTGTAGAATTTTTTTAGTTTTTTTCTTATAATAATAAGATTACACGTATTATTAAAAGATTGGAATTTAAATAAATTGTGCCCAAAAAGTTATAGTTTAAAAATTAATAAATAATGATTCGAATGTTATTTGCTTTGATTTTATCATATAAGAGATAAAGCTTGAAACTATAAATTTATTCATAGTGACTATAATTTTTTTATAATATATAATTAATTCATAACTTTAAACTCTTAATTTGGATAATAAATTTTTTCTTTTTGGATATTTCTCACAATTTTAAATTAATCCTTAAAAAATTTCAAAAAATTTTCAAAAAAAAGCTTAAAATTAGCTATTATTATTATCAAACTTGAATTTTAACTTTCAAAATCTAATCAAAAATTTAATTTAATTTAATTTAATTATATAGCTAATTTATATATTCATCAATTATTGATTTAATTTTTTAATAGCATAATAAAAAACCTTTCATACTATACGAGTTTTATAATATTTAAAACTCAAATTGATAATATTTTCGAGAAGTCTCAATTTGATAAGATATCCAATTATTAATAATATTTTTTCACCAAAATTTTTTATGTTTTATGAATTTTAAATATATAACATAAAATTTTATGCATTTATGAACACACATAAAAATTAATGAATATATTTTTTTTTTTTGACTTATAAGTGTTCAATTAAAATCTTTTATATTCAGAAATATATACAATATAATATTAAATTAAATTTTAGTTTTAATTATTCATGATATTTATTTAAAAAATACTATTTTTAATCTTTAATTTTTACACTTAAATATGACATATTTTTATTTTTTAAGAAAATAGGTTTCTTTTATTTGTGAATATGATGGTTATTATCGATAGAATGATAAATAGGATTAATAAAACTTTCAAAAAACAAAAAATTATCTTTAAAGGAATTTGTTAAATTTAGAAAAAGTTTTTTTTTTAATATTTAAAAAAATTGAAGCTAGTTTTCACATCATAAAGTTATATATAAAAACCAGGGATTAAATATAATATATTAAACTATGATTTGATGAACTATTTGCTTCAAAATAAAAATTAAATACATTTTAATAATTTTAAATGAAAGTAAATTAAAGAAAAGTTCGGTTTATAATCAAAAGGAATTGTGCAGATAAAATTTTTTAGTTTTGAAATAATAATTATATGTAAAATATAAATAATAACATTGTTAATTGCTAGTAGCATTCTAAACAAGCTTTTGAAACAATAAAATGAGCTAATACAATTTAAATGGGACAATGATACATTATGCCATAACGAAATAATATTATGCAACTACTAGCATAGTAATAAAAGTTTTTAAGATGATAATATAAATAAGAAAAAGTGATCATATATCTATAATAATAATTTTCAGTCTCAATAAATATAACAAAATTCAATCAATTTTTTATTATACTAATTAAATTTAAAACTATATCAATTCATATTGATTAGTAAAAAAAAATGTTAATTATATTCCAAGGCTATTTTCTCTTTATGAAAGAAAATTCTATAATATTACATAATATAATACTTCATTACCTTACCTGTTTTACTATTTTAATTAAAATTCCTTATAAAATTCATTTTAAGTTTTAGTAAATTTACAAACACATTTTAATTATATGATCTCGTACAAAATTTATCTGAAAAAAGTATGACAACAAAAAAATTTATAATTATATTTTTTATAAAAAACAGACTTTAATTAAAAATTTAAAATTACCAACAAAAAAAAATTACATACTTTTCATAATAAAATCTATTAAGCTATCACAGGTGTAATTTTTTCAAGTCTCATTTCTATTTTTTATTATTATATAAAAGCTCTATTAAATCGTAGAATATAAAATTAAGACTAATTAGGATAATTTTCAAGATATAAGCAACTAAAAATAAGCATTTTATTTATTTGTAGCCGTGGTTTTTCAATCCAAGCTGTTAAGGCAAATGTTATATGTTTTAAGTTTTTTGATAGCTTTATTAATAATATTTTTGGGGAGTATATTTTTTTTCAAATTTTATTATTTATAAAAAAACCTCATTTTTCTTAAATTTTAGCAAAAATTGATTACTTTTATACTGAAAATTAATTAAAGCTTATCAAGGATAAGTTTTCCCATATTAATGTTTCAGAGTATAAAGAATCGGTGATTTCTTTTATGGTAGTAATAATAGCAGTTTGGTGTATAGGTTAATAATTAAATGTAAAGAGAAATGATAATGTAATATGAGTGATAGTAATAGCTGAATAATAAGGCATTAGAATTGATTCTCCTATTCTACAACTAACTCACAAAAAAAGTCTTTATACAAAGAAGTTTTATATTTCCTTTGTATAAAGAAAAAAAACTAAGTTAGATCGAAATAGGAAAGCTCGATTAAGTTTTGATTAAAAATAGTAAGAGCTTAGCTCTGCGACATGTTATTAGTATAAACATTTAATTTTATCTAGAAGCTGAAATTAAATTTAGAGAGAGTGTATCAACATAAATAAAGAAAAATAAATTCTAGTAAAGTTGTATACTAGTGTATGTTTGTAGAATTTTAAATTTTAATACTGAGATATTACAAAAAAAATTATAAATTTATTTAAATTGAGATAAAATTTTTTGTCAAATAATATTATCTGCTAAAAAGGCCGTCATAAAAAATTTTTTATAAGTTATTTCTTTTTAATTGGTAAAATTTATTTGAAGTATAGAAAATAATAATTAATGTCATTAAAAAAAACTTGTGTCACTGAATGTAAAATTTTTTAATCAAACCGAGAAGAATGTACTACTCAAAAGAAAAAAAATAAAAAGAAATAAATTGAAACAAAAAGTAAATTAATCTCTTCTAATTTTATTTACTATTTACTATCTACTTTATATTTTATTATTATTCAAAAAAAAAAAATTAACAATAGATTTAACCACATAACATTAAATTAGGTTCAAATATAATTTATACCAATTGTAAAATAAAATCAATATTAATTACATACACAATAAAAAATCACTTATGGTTACAGTGAAATTAAAGATTGAATATTAAAATTTAATCAGAATCGAAATGGATTCAAAGTAAGCCTTTTTAGTTTATAAATTACAGCCTAACACGCGTATGACGCTTTACCTAATAATATTTTTATTAAACAGCTTGTATTTTTTTTAGTTTAAAAATTAGCATTATAAGTTAATAACTAAATAAGTTTCAAAATTTACAAAGAATGAAGAGCATAAAAACCTACATCTCTTATAATTAAATTTTGAAACTTTTTTTAAATACTTATAACAGTCCAAAATTTTGAATATACTACTTTGAATTTTTTTTAAAAAATTCTTTTTCAACAATCAAAAATCTTTCTAAATATTAGCTCTTATACTTTAAATACTTAATCAAAATAAGGATGATGTTATATTACTTTAAATTCACCATAATTATATTAATAAGGACTGCATTTTCGAGACAATCTACTTCTAATGAGAAAATAAATGCTTTTTATTTAGTCAGAGGAATCTAGAAAAGTAATAATTAAATAATTTAATAAAATTTTAAAATAAAATTATTGTATTTATCAACAAGTAAAGCAATAATTTTAGTAAAGCGCATTAAATATTAGTTCAAAAGAAAGAAATTTATAAAATTCTCTAATTATATTGAAATTGAAAATTATTTTTTATACCTCTAAGAAAAATAAATAATCATTTTTCGTCAAAAAAGTCTTATATTACTTTTGAAAACATCAGTTTATAAGATATTTAATAAGAAAGTTGGGAAATTTTTTGTCAATAATATTTAATTTATGAATTAGAATAAGTTTATAATCATTTTAGTAAAAAGTATAAAATGATTCAAAAAAATAAAAGCAAACCTAACATAAGCATATTTTTTCTCTAATAGATCCTTGAAAAAAAATTCATTAAACAATTAAAATTTTGTAAATAAAGCATATTAGAACGCGCCTATACACTTTCACGAGCGGTAGAGTATTTTTAATGTACCAAATATGACCAGCTGTGTTCAATTAAAATACTTTAGCTCTTAGTTCTTAAGAAATACTGATATATTGTAAAATAACATCAAATAATAAACTTTGATTTAAATCATAAATGAAACATAAAATATGTTATCTAAAAGATCGTTGCACAGTTAAGGATTAGAAAGAAAATTTAAAACTTTCAAACAAGAAATAAAAAAACATTTCAATAAAATCGAAATTTTTTGATAATAAGATGATACGCTTGAATAAACGAATTTAACTTCTTTTTATGAAATTAAAAAAAATAATATATAGACCTCGCTGGCCATTTTCATATACGCCCGAAATATTGTTTTTATTATAATAATTGAAAGTGACTCAGCTTTTTAAATTTTATAAGCTTAAAAATAGTGTCGTATGTATAATATTCAATAAATAAATTCTGATTTATAATTATGACATTGAAATATATAAATGTTAGATCCTTTGAGGAACGGATTTTTTTCTATAAAAATTTTAATACTCCATAGCTATATTTTTATTTCCCAAGTCTATTAGAAAACGCTATCAAATAATTTTCTCAACTCAGCCAATAAATTCATTCAAACCGAATTAGTAAATGGAATTAGATGTAAAAAAAGATCCGTTGTTCAAAGAAATTCTTGTAAGAAAGCTTGATTATAACTAAAGCTAGCTATAGATTTAATATGAATTATACACGGTAAAAAAATTTGCAGTTCTATCTTTTATTTTTTTTAAAAAATCGTTCACTATTGACTAAGAGGTAAATATAATAAATAATGACCGAGAGTTAAATAGGTTTATTGGGTAACCTGAAATCCCATATTAAGTCTCAGGATACATATATTATTAAATTCAATTCATTAAAACATCAATTATATATATAGAATAAAAACAATTATATGATGCCATTTAAATTCCAGAGTTTTAAAATATAAAAACGATTTCCTTCAAACTCTATGTAAAATAGTGAAAAATTATTTAGTATCACAAAATAATAACTAATAGACATAGTTCTTTAATAAGAAATTAATATATCATTTGTGCTCGTGAATGATTTTGAGCATTAAAAACAATAAAACATGCCATTGGTGCAGATATAGTCTTGTAGCTAATTGTTTTATTATGTTTAGCACCGTATAAGCTCATTTTTT
>LSSN01003365.1:0-18999 GCA_001970855.1 Smittium culicis | reverse complement strand
GCTGATCGTGGCGTTCGATTGTTATAGTCAATTTTATTATGAAATGGGCGTTAGGGATAAGATTCACAAAAAGCCAAAATAGTTATTTGACGAACAAAACTGTAGATACACAGCGTTGCAAAGACGTGATATAATAATAGATTAGTAAAATAGATGATTGTAATTTACAAAAATAAAAAAGATTGACAATAATTGGGAGAAATAAATTATATTATATTCTAATTAACAAAAATTGTCTAACGAGGACGAGATATTATAGTAACTAAAAAGGTTTTTATATTTAGATTTAGATAATAGAAGAGATAAGGCTGACGGCAACAGCAACGGAGAAGACCTTGGCAAATCCAGAGCTGATTTTGTAGGCAGAAGAGGAAGATGATGAGGAGGATCTGGAGGAAGAAGAGGAGGATGAGGAGGAGGATGAGGAGGAGGATCCAGTTGGGGAAGTGGAGGCAGAGCGGGATGAGGAAGTAGTGGCGGAAGGAGAGGCAGAAGAAGAGCCAGATGGTGATTCAGTGGCAGAAGCAGAAGCAGAGCCAGATGGTGATGCAGTGGCAGAAGCAGAAGCAGAGGCAGAGGCAGATGGGGAGGCACCTGGGATGATGCATTCAGGTCCTGGGGTAGATTCAGCTTCGAAGTAGTTAGCACCGATGAGGGTCAATTGATTTTGAGCGGCAAAGTTAGCGATATTGAAACCTGGGCGAGAAGCTGGGACAACGCTATTGGCCAATACACCGGCTTGTCTTGCCAAAACGAAGACGAATCTCTTTCTACCACATCCTACGAATGGTCTAGTTGCGAGGTAAGTCAAGTTTCCGGAGTAACCTGATTGAATGTCATTTCCTTTGATGTTGATGGCTAAGAAGTGGACAACTTGAGCACGGATTGGGTTGGCTCTTGATGGAGCATCAGGGTCGACCAAAGCTAAAGTGTATAGATCATTTGCGTTAGAGTTATAGTTTACAGTTGGGAAAGTATCGGTTTCGTTGTTATATGGGAAATATTCGTTTCCAAAGTTCATTGGACGATTTGCATAGGTTACGTCGAGAGTGGTAATAGGAGTGAAAGATTCTGGCAATACATCGTCAATGATATCGCCTTCATCAAGAGCTTCAACAATAGCTGCAGAATTGAATGTTTGAGCAGCAACGAATGAGCTTACAGCAGCAGAAATAACGGCTAAGGATAGGAATTTCATTTTTATTATACTTGAAGATTTGTTGATTATTCTATCTAGATAAAATGTAATTTTTTTAGTATAGCAAGGATTTCAATGATATTCGTTTACTATTTATACTTTTTGAGTGTAAGTATGTTCTACTATAAAGTCGATTTTGTTTTAAATTTACAACGGCTAAATCATTTGTACAACAAACAATTGAATTTTTGCTACTATTAGAACTTCACGGCATTTTACTACTTTTGTATTAGCCAAATAGCTTACAATTAGGCAATACAATTTTACATTAAAATTCAATTGCGTATTATGCAATTCATATAGGTGGTATATTGTCATATAATAATTCTATATTATGAATTATTTAAATATGGTAGGCGATTTAAATGTTTCTATGAAATCAGCCAGTTGAAATGATAGATTAAGATTGATTAGGTTTTTATACGTTAGCGTAAGTTTTACTAGTTAAAAAGAGTCATGATTGGTTAAGCTGAGATTGTACTAACATAGTTTTATAGTATTTTATTTTATATATTATTATTCACTAAACATTAACTAAGGGCATCAGAGTATCTGGGGAATCCCTCTCAATAAATTTATTTAAAAATAAAACAAATAAAAGTTTAATTGTAGCAAAGATTTGAATTGGTAAATTTTGGACAGTCAAGCTGTCAAATAACAATTGATACAGCTGTCAGAATTAGTCAGTATAGACGTCAAATCGCGACAATATATCCTTAAAAATCGTCTAAGAAATTTTAACGGTTTTAGACCATCGTAACAAAATCTACCAAGGCGGTTCAGCATTGTTTTAAGATGTGACTAAGCCTATCAATACACGCTCTAAATCTAGAATTAAAGCCCGAAAGTTCTAAATGTATTTGCTGTTTTTTTTTCAGGCAGAAAATTAGTCATTTCTAAGCAAAATATATCAATTATGGCAAAAGCCGTGTTTTAAAAGAGTAAATACTCGTGTAAATATTGCACAAATAGCTTTATATTAGTAATCAGAGATATCCAGAAGTGATTCCTTCTTTGAACCTCCTTATTTTGCTGAACCTGAAACGGTATTACATTTTCTAAAGTTGGCCCTTAGATGTATTCAACGTGAAGAATTATAAATTTAACAAATTAGCTACGAATAAGATTCGCTATTTCCTCCTAGCCAATTTTTTCCTATCGCATTTAACAATCAAATGAGAAACAGCGTGTTAAGAACGATACTCAGCGACAAACACGCCATTTAGACCATCCATCCAAAATAGCTGAATTAACACAAGCAATGAAAATAGCAAATATTTAAAAATGAGTCCCAACAAGTAATTGCTAAAAAAACGCCTCTAGCAAAGTACATAATGAACGAAACAATATGGGAGATTCTTTATGAAGGAGTCATTTTATAGTGTAAAGTGTTGCAGTGTATAAACATGAATTAAAAAATTATAGCCAATGAGTAAAATCGTTGCTTTTTTTTAGCAAATTAAAATTTCACAATTAATAGAATAAATAGAAAAAACAAAATGCCTTTTCGATGCCGCCAATAATATTTACATTTTATATTGTCCAAGCCAATAATATTAAACTGCAACAAAGTGCTCTCTTCGTTCAGAATCCCCCATATGTTCTTTCCCCGGTTTTTATTTATTCAGCTGCCTAGAAAAGCCTATGATTTACTCCGATTCATTGGCAAATAGCGCCGCAAACACTACCTGCTGTTTGTAAAAATTTATAATTATTATTTCTATTTGCTATTTGTTTCGCATAGTTTGATTTCAAGCAAATTCAACAATCTAAAACCAATCGCACTCAGCTAGATTTCTTTTGGACTTGTCGGATTACCACTCATAGCTACTTTTGGAGTGTTAAGTAAACTACCAGCATAAAATTATTAATTAGTTCATTTCAAATGTTATTTGCCAATAATATTCCGTTTTTCATTTCAAGCTCACATTCGTGAGATTCTTTGGCGATACGGAAATTCTAGTACAGCCTTTTATATAATCTAATAATTTGATAAAATCGTCTGCTTGCTCATTTAATTTATTAGTTTTAAATTTACTAATTGAGATCGACACTTTCCTATCAAACACGATTTGAAAAAGTTATTTAGTCGATTGATTATCATTTAAAGCCAAATACCTTATTTTCTGCTATACCTACCAAGCCAATGGCTTTGCAAGGCTAGGGTTCTTTTATTTTTTTGAATTTTAGATTCCCAGATTTGGTATTTCAAAAACAAAAATTATCTGTGAAATTGATAAGAAAATTAAAAGCGTAATCAGTTTTCAAGGCAATAATTTCGATTATAAGCGAGGAGCACAAAAAATACCCGTATTTACAAGTTGAATTTTTATATGTTAGTTTCTATTGGAGTTTCTGAAAGCCGAAGACTATTTTTTGAGACCAGATCTAACCAACTGAATCTGATAAAGCAAACTTGAGTTTAAGATTATCAATTCGCAGACTTAGATACAAAATAAGCGAATTAAAATGATGATTAAAAATATCCTGCATCTAACCAAATTCAATATTTTCAAGTTCATTGCCAAGGCACGTACTAAGAATTTTATCCAGCTTGAAAAGCTTTAATTCGAAAAGCAAAAAATATTCATGCCAAGTCATACTTTCTAGCGCTGTTATTGCACCATATAAAATTCTGCTCTGAAAAATTTCCTTCTGCCAAGTCGCTAGATAATATCATTTATCGTATACGCCATTAATTATATTTTCAACGCACTTGAAAATTTTAAAATCGTTTTGGAATGTGAAAATAAAATTGCATCTTAATCTGCTATTATTACACAATTTATTGTTATATTTTTTAGTCTTCGATTTTTTCAGGCGGTGTAATTTCTCAACTCATTAATACCCAAATTTAACTGATAAAAATATTATGATTTCTAGTTACATGATTTATTGCTTCCACAGTATTTACATAAAAAAAAAACAATAAGACAGATTTAAAGTCAATAGAAAAGTAAAAAATCTTTTTTACAATAATTATTTGGTAGTAATAGGTCCAATAATTCAGACTTCTTTTGTTATTATTGTCACATTTTCAACCAACAAATACTAATTATCGTAGACATTGTATTTATAATAGCATGTGCTTTTTAATTGTTCTTTTTATGCGACAATATTACCAAAATAATTGATAACCCCTTTCCAGGGCAGTAGGTCATTTTTATTCATTTTAAGATTTTCCAGTAGCGCTAGAAGGTCCAAAAAAAAAAAAAAAAAAAAAAGCCTAATAAAATTGATGTCTATTATTTATTTTGAACCGTTATTCGCTCAAATCTTATTTCTTTTTTTAGACCCAAATTTAAAAATATCAAATAGCTACTGTTCTACTCAATAATAATTCTGGGGAAATTTTTTTTTTATTTTCTAGCTATTAAAAATTTTCTATAACTCAAAGCTAATTAAAGCAAATGAAAAAAAAAACAAAGACCAGAAACTTTCCTGCATAAAAATTCCTAGGCTATTAAAACCAAACCATAACGCAAAATATAAGCTCTAGATATGCAATGCTATTTTGATTTTCACTACATTTATAGCGTCAAAGTATTAATAGAAAATAATTAAATAATAATTAAATTTTTTTAGAAGACTAAATTAGGTTCTTGAACAAATGAAAATGCTATATATGGAAGATTATTTCAAGGAGCGCAACTTTTCCTATTAACTTTTTCCAGCTTTGCAAAATTAATTTTATATTTAATCATATTAGAGTTTATCGTCTAATGAATAATCTAATAAAGCCAATAGCTTTACCCAATTTAAATAGGCAAATAGAATTTCTAAGAAAAAGATATCCGTCTCTAATAATATCCTATATAGATATTGATAAAAATACTAGTCTTCATATCACTAACATTTTTTAAACCCTTTCACGAGCGGTAGAAAGTTTTTGAGCTATAAAATATATCTAACAGCGTTCAAATAAAATAATACAATTCTGTGACTATTTCAATCATTGATTAATTATTGAATAACTGCAAATAATAAATATACTTATAAATTATTAAAGAAAAAATAAATTCATTTTTTCAAAGAGTGTTGGAAGAGAAAGGGTTAAAACAAAAAAAATTATTATAAGCTTGTATCGCATTCATAATACAATAATAAACTAGACTTGTTTTGTAATTTTTTATTCTTAGATTCTATCTTAAATATTACTAGATCCTATGCGTCTTGATTCTATAAATTGCAATATTAATTTCATATAATTCACGTATATCAAATAATATAGTTTTATTCTTGTTCAAAAAATTAAATCGATAAAAATACGAGATAATTAATAAAAAATGCTTTATTCGATTAATTCTATATGAGTTGAAATCGAAAATTTATGTAAAGCTTTGGAGTATTGGGTTTGTTTGTTTTTAATAATTTACTAACAACTTGTCAATGTTGAAATTGATAAGTAGAGTAATTATTTTATTGCATTATCATAATTATTTTTTATATAAATTTTGGTTCATCGAGAAATTGAAATGAAAATGAACAATTTCAAATCGTAGGATATATTTTCATTTTTATTTTTAAAAGATTTCTTTTATTTCCGTCTAGCGAAAAAATGTTTAAATTTTACTTTAAATCAATCTAAATATACACGCTTGATAAATTCTTTACAGACTTTTTCTAGCTAAATTCGCAAGCTATTAAAAAATCGCATATTTTTGACCGTATATCTTATAAATAAAAGTGATGAAATATAATAAATATCAAAAATTGTTTTATTTAACTTGGTGTAATTTCGAATAACTTTTTTTTGAAATTTGATAAAAGCTCACTCTATCACGATATTCTGAAAATTATTAGAATTGAATTATATTTTTACAAATTTATTTTAATTAAAATTTTTAATGAATTTTTTTTTTTTCGTTTATTTAGCTAAATACTATATTTATATAAAAATAAGAAATATAAAATAAATTGTTAAATAATTTAATAAAAAAAGTTAGAATTATAATTAATTTCGAATAAGGTTGAAAACATGTCAGGATTATTTTCATTATTAATTAACTAAATTTTCTATGGTTAATAAATATCGCCTCATAAAAATTATAACATCAAAAGTCTATAAATATGATAGAGTTTCAATTGATTAAAAATTATACAGAATTCAGAGATAAATTCTAATGTTTTTTAGATAATAGAGAAATTAAAATTGAACCAAAAAATTTTAATTTAATATTACCCAAGTACAAAGATGTCAATTTATAGAAAATTTAAAAAGAAAAAAATAATAATTAAGTTGAGAAAAAAAAATTTTTTTTTTATATTTTTCAAAAGCCGATTATAAATGTGATAAAGATTGATTAAATATTTTTAAAAAATATCTCGTTAGAAACTGGTCCCAACTGAATCGCGAAATTACATAGATAAATCGAAAAAAATATCTAGTATAATTTAACTATTAACTTTTACACGTTGGACAAAATATAAGCTGCTCTAATGTACGAGTTTCACAAATCAACTGAAAATAGCTAATCATATAATCAATGAACATTTCTAGTTTATCAACACCTTAATTAATATAAATTTAAAAAAAGTCGAGAAACTTTGATTAGATTTTGTTTTATCAATTGTTTACTTATCAGATATTAACTGGAAAAATAATGCGCTTTACACATACTATTGTGGAGAAAACAAAAAAATGTCGCAGTGCGAGATAAAAGGAGGTGTATTTATGGAAATAATTTTTTCATTCTATTACTAGATATAACCCTCCATGAACTAGGTTGTTAGCTAAGCTTTATTTCTTGTGAATATAAAAAAAAACTAGAATAAGCTTAAACATGTTAATTTAGTTTTAAAATTGAGTTATCCTTCAAATCAAAGTATTTTATGCCTTTATTTATATCTGAAATTTAAATGACAATTAAATATTATAGAAAAATAATATTGTATGATTCATACACATCACCACTTTTTATGAGAAAAAACAGCGAGTGTTTTTTTTTTGATATATTAAAGTAGATAACGTAGCAGTATCTTAACAGACTCTATATACCACTTGAAATCTTATTACAATAATACAATGCGAAAATTTCGAGTAAAATAAATTAAATAAACTAGTAAAATCTTGAAATTTTAAACAAAGTAAATAGTTAAACATCTATATTCATCTAAAAATCATTATTTCTAACTTTTAATACATTTTATATGTGAATATCATAGAGATTTATCTTTGAGATTATCATTTATTTAAGAAATGAATCGGAATATTTTCTCAAAACATAGAATGTTTAAATTTATTTCGTGTATATAAATGAGCGTTACGAGATTTATATTAAAAAAAATTTATAATAATTAAATTTTAAATTAAGTATAATATCTTAGTCAAAAAAAGTCTATCAAATTCGATCAAATTTCAAAATAATATATTGTAACTTTTAATATTTTAACGCACAAAAATTATTATTCATCCCTAAAATAATAATTTCATAAAAGATAATACAAAACCTCTTTCATGAAAAATTTTACACTAAAAAAATTAAGCTATAAATATGTAAACAAAAAATCTTAAAAAGTACTCAACATGTAATTGATTTTTTTAAAAATAACAGCTCAATAGTTAGGTATATATAATAAAAATACATTTTATATATCCCATAATTTTTTCAAAAACAGATATTTAAATAATTTATATTGCGAGTAAAAAAAATTATATCAAAAAAATCAGGAAAAAAATTTTTGAGGGATAATTAAATTTTAAGTATATGTAATATAATTTAACGGTCAATAATTCCATACTATCTATATTATAATCATATTCATCTATAACAATGTAAATTATAAATTTGAATAAATTTTTTATTTATAAGTATAGTGCTGATTAGGATTATTAATTTATGTATGTTAGCTTATATTGAATCTTATTTTTAGATTATAGCTATAAAATTAAATTTATGATACGTTTTCTTTTTTTATCAATATAAAATTTGACAACAAAAATAATATAGATATCAGAACTTTAGTTAATTTTCTACAGTATTAAAATTAATATTAATGAAAATATAATTTTTATTTTTTATATAGATCTATCAGATTTAAAGAGTATATGTTTCCAAAGTATGAATTGTTTACATTTTAAAATTAAGAAAAATTATTATTATTATTATTTATAATATTAAAAAAGTTATAAGATTGCTTTTGTAAATTATAAAATTTTAGTTGTAAAAAATTCTTATCGAGAGTATTTAATATAACTTATCAAATATGCTAAAACTTTGTATAAAAGTTATTAAAAGTCATAATTAGATTAAAAAATAAGCATAAATTAATAGCATACAAAAAACTAATAAAATTAAATAAAATTAAATAAAATTAAATAAAATATATTAATTTTTTTTTTAAACCGACCCTCATCGGTATTATTACAGGCTCTATACATCTGAAAATAGGATCAAGGGGGCTTGTGAATCACTTATACTTTGCATTATAAGTGTTCTGGGCACGCGAATGACGTTCAAAAATTTGACTGTTTCCAGCACAAAATTTTGATCGGATGTGCCGGCTCGAAGCTGGCTCAAAGATTGTTTAGACTCCCCCCCTCCCCCAAGGAGTTTGCCAACTAGCCCCAACCGAGCTTCGTTGAAATTCGAAAGCAAATTTTTTTCGTCAGAGCAGATAGGCATCGGTATGAACCGGCCGATCGTCGATGATCAGTGATTTCGCCACCGGCTGCAGCTCAAAAGTATGTGGTCGACCGTCTTAGGCACACACAAGTTGCAGCAGGAGCAAAAATTTTTGAATTTTTGGTCGACGATTTTCATGTTCGACAGGCGCTGGACAGTCCGGAATGTGCCCATACGCATTTTTCAAATTTTCTGAAGGCCCAGCTTCAGGTCCGGATACATAGCTTGAAGGTCAACCCAGTTGCCTTTTTTGCCGATTTTCCTGTCCACCGTCCACCGGTGGATGACAGACCGGTTATTTTGTCGTTCACGGTCGACTATCGTGATTATAGTCTGACCGTTTGAACCTTGAGAGCAAAATTTTTTGATCCACCGGGCACTCCCGGTCACCCAGGTGGCCATCCGGGCCTTCATCGGTGCCTTGATGAGGTCGGCGATCCATGTTTTTGAGGTAGGCCATTTGTGGTATGCACGCTCACGGGCTGTGCTGGTGCGCATGAACACTGAGCTTATGCCCAGTTCATCCCTGATGCGCTCCATGGCGGCTGATTTTCCGACATTGGCAACCATTTGGATCGCCTTGTCGATTTCTGACTGTATGGGCTTGCATCTGGCTTCGCTCATGCCAAATGTCTCCCCACCGTAACATCCAATCGGCATCAGAACCGAATTGATGAACTTTATTTTTAATGTTGTCAGCACATCAGACCGTCTCAGGAAACTGTAGGTAGCGTATACAGCTTTCATGAATTTTTTTTTGCTGTTCTTTATTGTCTCAGATACACCCAAATTGCTATTATTAATATAACACAAGCAAATTTACTTGTCTTATGAATCTACTTTTTGGCCCTAAAGGCTCATAATTTCGCAATTAAAGACACATGGATTCAATTAAAAGTGTCATAAATTACGGATTTGGCTATCAATTTAGTTTTAAATTGTTTCTATGGTATTTTAGGTAGCAAGGAGCTATCATAAAACAGTATTCCTGGTATGAGTGAGGTTAACCCAGGATCCTGTTACAAATATAACACTTTATTATATCTTTGATGCATAGAAAATAGAATATTGGAGACTCTAGGATTACCTATGTTTACTCAAAATACACATTAAAAGAATTTTTAATACTTTTTTTCTAATCCAGAATGCAGATTTTTAGGCTTTATATATTAATTTATTTTTAAGTTCAACATTTTACCGAGATGAAACTAATGGTAATTTAAAAATGTTTTATTAATAAGATAAAGTCGCTAGGACATGTATATGATTGTTAATTATTATACCGAATCACATAAAATTTAATTAAACCAAATGGTTTGTGATTTAAAATTTTTATAAATTCTTTTTTCCTATTTTTTCGACTACTGTAAATACTTATTATCAGTTATTTTGAAAGAAAAAATTTTCATACTATAATTATTATTTTTTTGATTTATTATTTTTTTATTATTGTTGATAAATCATTTGATGATTAATGTATTCATTCAAGACATATATTTTGTGGAAAAAATATTAAGATAAATTTCTTTTAGGTGTTATTATCAGTGAAGGTGTAAGATTAACGCTGATTATTTAGGAATTTTTTTAATAATGGCTAATAATAATAATAATAATTTCATTAAATACTAATTTTTTTAGATATGTTATAAAAGCTAATAATTAAGATTTTTTGTGAAATTCGATCAAGGATTAAAATTTTCTAATATATTGGTTAGATCAATAATAGAAGAAAATTTTTTATCTATTATTGCTAATCAAACTCTTAGATCATATTATTTTTTAAGGTGATAAAGTTATGAGAATAATCAATTAAAATTTACCTGAGGATTAAATTTATTAAGTTATAAATTTTTTAAATTATTTTTTATTAAAATACTTAAAATGTATTTATTTGCGCCAAAACAATATTTATCGGTCATTTTAAAATTTTAATAAATGAAGCTTTCATTGATTGAAATAAAACTTGAATTTAACAACAATATTTAAATTGTAGCACTATTTTATATTTTAACTAAATTTTTTTTGAATTACATTCAATTAAATCGCATCGAAGTGCATTTAAGGCTAAAAAAATCATTGCTCTAAAATATATTCCAAGAAAATTAATTTTCATACTTGACAAAATTCAGGTAAAAAATAACTTATTTTTATTTTAGCAATTTATTTATTAACATTGTACATTTATACTCTATAAAAATATATTTGGATAAACTCTGAGTAAAATAAAATAAAAAATTTGATCTTTATAGTAATATATTTTTCTTTGGGGGATATTTTAGACATATCGTACATTATCTGATGAAAATTGAATATAATTTTTTTCAAATTATTTTTTTTAAATAATAATCTTGATATGTATAAAGTAAATTTAATAGGGATTTTTTTAGGAAAATAATATTGTGTTTTTTATGCGTTCACCTACCAAAGCATTATATCTAGTGAATTTATATTGAAAAGTGAGCTTTATTAATTTTATGTATGTACGAAAAGCAAAACTATTTTTAATTAGTCAAGAATTTTTATAAAGAATCGAACCATTTCCAAATTAACCAAAAAAGAAATCGATAATACAACTGATAAAAATATTTATTCATATCATATATTATTTAAAATCCTAAATTATATCGATTAAACTGAATAAATAGAGCTAAAAATTTATGTTCGTCCTTGGTAATAAATCCAGTCACATTCTATCTTATAAAAATTTTATCAGTGACAAAATTTTATAACTATTTTACCGAAAAAACATATAATTTTAAATTATAAAAGTCTGTTGATAAATTTTTATGCCACACTTATTATATTATAATTAATTTTTTACTATTATTTATCGCTTATTAACTTCACTCGGATATTTAAATGTTTTTATAAGCGCGCGCTTTAAATATACAATCTGGAAAAAAATTAATTCATATTTTTATGTTTTTTTAACAAATTTTTTATTCTAAACTTTATACTTCAAGTATTATAAATGCAAATAAAACCTTTTCTATTAATTTTAATAAAAATTTTAATGTTGAAATAAATATTAAAGCGAAAATAAAAAAAATAAGATGTAATTTTTTTTTCCTGAACTTGAAGATTCACGTTTTACTATTAATATAGATTTTATCCAATATGGCATAGAAGATAAGAGTATTTTTAAAGTATAAAAGGATACTTTTTTCTTTATATTTCGAAATTTTTGTCAGCTCATTTACTTTTTTGATGAATTGCGATAATAACTTTATCTTATCTTATATATTTCCTAGAATTATTCAATTAAAATTAGACATGAAGGATACGCTGGTCAGAAAAGCGTAGAAAAGTATTTTTTGTTAAAGTATGATACTTTTTTTGAGATTTATGCGGACTCGCATTATCTTGTTAAATTTTTATGAAATTTAATCCAAGTTGTTATTATCAAAAAAAAAAAAAGATCCTTACCTATTATACTAAATTAAGCCGCAGAATAAACAGAAAAGTTTATATCTCTTGTATTTACAACTCTCAAACACCCAAAATACTCCCATAAAATTAAAGAACCACCTTTTGTCAAGATCTGGGTTACAAGGGTGCAAGGAAAGTGAATTAAAAAGTTATATTTACTATAAATATATTTATTTATTACTATTAGAAAGTATAAAAGATACTAGATGTCGAATTCAAGACAAGTAAAACGTAACCTTTTTTTAATTTTTCCGTTGCTTGGTTTTATGTCATAAAATTCAAAGAAAAACTACAGAATAAACTAAAAAGTAAGCATTAGAAAAAAAACATTTGATAACTAATCAAACTTGATTAGTAATCAAAATAAAATCTTCATCGATGTTAAAAATATGAACACGTAAAATTATTGCATAAGAAAAATTAAAAATAGATAAGAAATTTCGGAAATGTTCTAGAGCGTTTCCTAGCATTCTAGAACATTGCTGCTGATGATATCTGAATATTCCGTAACATTTTAGAAAGTTCCATTCAATACACATTTATTACGAGATGAAAATTTTATTTAACGCCTTTTAAGAGAACTTTTTTTTGACACCAAAAAATCCTTTTCTATAATTCAGTTCTTGAATAAAATTGTTTATCATAACAATAATATATTTCTCCAAACATTAAACGTAAAATTTCTATGAATTATAACAAAAATTAATCACTTTGAAATTTTTTTTTGATAAAATCGATTAACACTTTATATTTCCAACTTAAATTTATTAAATAATTATTTTTTAACTCAAGCTATGAAATGTGATGAAAATATCAAAAAATTTCTACATTTCGCTTTTCGTTTCGCTAATATAACTTTTTAATGTGCTTCTTAATGTTTTTGGTGATAATTTTCTTGGAATAACGCTTTTAAAGTCAGATATTTTTGCAGTGTATAAATCAGTCTACGTGCTAATAGTGTAAATGCTAAAATTTAGCCCATATCCCAGATTACTGCAGCTCTTATAGTTTTTAATATTTAACAATGCTAAAGTTGCTCTTGAAGAAATTATTTTCCCGTATTATTTTAAATTTATGCTTTTTTTTATTTAGAAACTGAGTAAATTTAATAAAAAAAATTTCTTTTTAAAAGTTATAAGAGTTATATTGAAATAATTAATAAATTTTTATTATTCAAATATGATAAATATATAAATTTTTATTAATATGTAGCAATTTAAATAAAATTTTATTTAACTGGTGCTCATATATTATTTTTGAAAAACGTTGATTTAAAAAATAAAAAGATAAAAAAATAATTAGAACACTTTTTTGCAGACTATGATATAAAATATTTCCCAAAATATCTAAATCCGAACTATTTAGTAGAAAATCTTTTGTATAAATAAAATTCCAAAATTAGTTATTGTGTTTTTTAATATTTATTGGTATATTTAACATAATATAAGTGATAATAAGTATCTTTTATCTGTTGGTATTTAATAAACTATTGAATGATAAATATACTGACGAAATTTAATATCACCAAACGATTCTATACTGTAATTATAAATCAGTTAAAAAAACATAAAACTATTTCGGCTATGTTTAGAGGTGTTTTTTTTTTTATTCGAAATTGATGTTTCCTAAAGTTTCTTATTTGGTATTTTTCTTAAAATTATTTCCCAAATATATCGAAATTTATTTCATTAGAACAATCAAATTATTTCATAATGATTTAGTAAAAATTTTTCATGGTATAGTCATAAAATTTCTATGCATGTTATCTATTCTTATCATTTTAATAAAATTTTCATCATAATTGTGTATTTCTATTAACTTTTTTAATTTAGATTGATTCCCGTGGTTATTTTTAATAATTTTATATTTTAAAGTCCAAATTATTTTAAAATTGTTAATTTAAAATTAGAATTAAAACTTTGAATAATTATTCTAAATAAAAACCATTTATTAAGATCCAAGAAAAAAAATTTTTAGTTTTCTTTCTAATAATTTACAAAGTTTTTAAGAGTTTTATAGAATTATTTTAAATTAAATCTATTTTATTAATAATATGAAAAGCGATCGTGATTTCTTTTCTATAACTAATTATTAGAAATTTCTGGAATAAAGGTAATTTTATGTCATCATATTTTTATGTCATTGATTTATTAATAAAAATTTTTAGCTATATGACACATATAATATTCTATAATAAATAAAATAATTTGATCGGTTAATTTAGATTGATGAATTAATTAAAATTAATCCAATAATATCTTAAAAAATTAAATCCAATATATCAACCTTTCAGGTCTAGATTTTCTTAACTTTTATCTTTTTTTATTCAAATTTATTTCGATTAGGATACTTTTCGTCATTGATGATATATTATAAAAATTATCAAATGACTTATGATACAGACCACATAAAAAATATCATTTTCATTAAAATATTTCATAAATAAAACTTCTAAAGTTTTTAATGCTCTTTATTGTAGTAAATGTTCAGTTTAATGATTTTTTTTTGACTTTATTGTATAATAAAATTTAATTATGAGATAATTTTAATACTTAATAAAAATTTTTCGACTTTCAACCCGAATAAAATGAACTAATTTCTATATCTAAAAAATTTTTTAATGACTATAATTTTGAGGAATGAAGTTTATTCTAGTAATATTAACATTCTCACCATATTTATATAAATTATACTATTTCATTATTTAATAATATCTTGATGATTCGAATCGAAGAAAAAGTTTTTATTAATAATTAGATTGTAGAATAATTAAAAAAAATTCAGGCTTGAATATTGGCTAATAGCTGTAATTTATATACTTTCTATGGCAGTTAAAGAGCTTGTTGAAGAAAGGTATGAAATTCAGTCTTAATTATTCGTGAATTTTGACAACTAAAAAGCCAAATATTTAAGATGTATTAATTGAAAAAAGATAAAAATAATGAGAAATTACAATAAATTATTACTAATTATATTAAATTTTAAATGTTAAATATATAATCGCTTACCATTAATGGTTTTAATTATGTAAAAAATAGAATAAATTAGACTAATAAAATTATGGCTGCTTGAAATTCAATATATACTATCGAATATAATTCAATTATATATTTGTACACTCTAAATTTTAATTATATTTTAAAAAAAATTTGAATAAAAAAATATATACCAAGGTATTTAACTATTGAAAAATGTTTTATTATAAGTATTTTAGATTTTGTAAGTTCAACATGTTCATAAAAAGTTACATTAATATTTGGGTTTATCCAATAAAGTTCGATATATATTAGCTATTAGAATTTGTTAAATAAAATTCAATATATATTAATTATTTGATTTATTAATATATTTTTAGATAAATTTAAGTATAAAAATAATAATAATTACAGGATCACCAAACTACTTTTGAAGTATTTAATATAGTTTAGGGTTATAATTATAAATAAAATAGTAAAAAAAAAAGCCTTAAATTCTTAAAACCAAATATCATTTTATTCAATATATATACTAAAGTTAAAAAAGTATTTTCATCAACATTTTCAAGTAATCTGACTTTTATTATCCTAGAATAATTATAGAAATGGAAATTATTTTATCAATTCGTTCTAATAAAATCGAATCTTCGTAATATATAAGAATAATATATAGTAATTAACGATTGATTATAATTTTTTTTTTTGAAAATACCGAAAAAGTACAAAAAAAATTTAGTTAAAAACGAATTTAATGGTAGAAAAAAATGTGATATATTTTTTTACCTAATAATGCTAAAAAGAGGAATTTAACTAAAAATAAGAATCAAATAATCACGATTACAAACTTTAAGCACTGATTAGCATTATCAGTTTATAAGTATAAAACTGGTTGCTAAAAATGTAGTTTTGTTTATTTATTTATTTTTAAATTATTTGAAAAATATGAAAAAATTCTGATAATTTTTGATTTGTGAATTTATTTAGAATTGGGTTACAAAAATACAGATTATTGTGAAAATTTATTAATTGGTTTCAAATTGGTTAATTTATTAAATTAAAAAAACAATAAATGAAAGTTAAATAGCATTGAAAAGCTCAGCTACACAAATATGAGAATATTGAATTAATCCTAATGTGAAAAAAAATTTTTTTTAGTCCAAATTCCAAAGGTTATAGTGAGTCAATAACGACTGAAACGTTAAATCAATTAATATATATAGTTTAACATTAAGAATTTTGACATTTTTAATCAATCAAATTTCGATATTTGGCTATTAATATAATTTATTAACGCAAAATGTTATTAGCAATCATTTCTGCTAACTATTAAAAAATTTATTCTATAATTTATAAGTTCACAGTCTCTTGGCGACAAAGAATTAAAATGGCTTGAAATTAAATGAATAATAAGATAATAGTATATAATTTTTTTAGGATATTTATATCTCCATTAGATTAAAATGACATATTTGATGAAATTATGGCCAAAAATATTAATATAAAATCTTAATTGTGCTGCAAGATCAGATTTAGAATTAATATCTTTTAAATATTCAGATTAATTGGTTCGCTTTTATAGAATACTTAATTTTCTTTAAAGTATTATTTCCAAGGTTTTCAAAAAAATGATTTAAAAAAGAACTTTTCAACTGTAAATTAATTTTCCAGCGCCTTAATCACTACATTGAGAAATTCACTGTTCCTAAATAGAGTGAATTAATTAATCCAATAAAAGCAATTTTAAATGTACCAAAATCATGAGATTTTATTAGATTGAATTTATAACTAAAATACTTAAAGAATACCGTGAGGGATTATCCGAAAAATAACTAAATTATCCCTTTTAAATTTACCCGCAGTACTTGTATAAAATGAGAAAATTCAATTATAGATTCTGAAACCTGCAATTTATAATAACCAATGATTCCATTCATCCATCATCAATCATTTCCTCTGTTAAAAATCATAAATTATATTACATGAATCTAAAATAAATTTCCCTCTAGCTTGTGAATCCCCCTTAAAATCATTGATAATTTTTTTAAACTTGTAATTTTTGATTCGGCTTAATAAGCTTATGCGCGCTCTCTGAGTTTATAAAAATAATTAAAACTCCATATCGGTACGTTTATTCTACATTTAACCTTGAAACTCGCAGTTACATATATCTATTATTTGGTCTGTAACTAGAAGTATGTAGCAAGAAAATTAAGAATATACATAATACAAATTAAAAATCTTGACTATAATTTGTTAAATGTTAATAATAAACGTTTTTCTGGATAAGTACATGTCCAAATTTTAGAGCCTGTCTCTATCTTATCCTGTTTCCCCCCTAGTATGTATGATGGCTGATTGTGGTGATGAAGATGAGATTTTACTCAACCCTTTCCCGTCTAACACTCTTTAAAAAAATTAAATTTATGATTCTTTTATGATTCGTTTATGATTTATGAGTAAATTTATTATTTGCTACAATTGTACAACAGGCCAATAATTCACAATGCCTCGAGATTAAGGTATTATGATTGAGCACAATTGGCTATACTTGGCAGATCAAAAATAGTCTACCGCCCGTGAAAGGGGTTATCAAAGACTGATTGTACAAATCAGATAATGATCTGGGAGCTTTTCTTTCGCTATTTTCCGGACCGAGCAGATTTTTGCATGCTTTTTTCTTCGCAGTGTTGAACGGAGCTCTTTAAAAACACTAAACCTAAGCTACTAAGCTTATAAAGCGAAATATCTTATGATAAAATCGATATGATTTTAAATTTCTGATATCTTTCAACTGACACGCTTGAGTGGAGCTTACTATCATTGGTAGTGATATTATTTATTTATTTGTTTTATCATTAGGAAAAGGAATGATACCAATTCCAATCGACTGTTCTATTGTTTATCTGAATATAGATATTTTTACAATTCATTCAGTGTACTCTTTCGAAATTTTTTTTACCTAAATCAGTAAACTTGTAACAAATTTTGCTTTAAATATTCTAACGAGGTTATAAAAACTGGAGAGGCTGAAAGATCCAATATCTCATTTTATCATCTTTTTTTACTATATGGGAGATTATTTTGAGAAGCGGAACTTTTTTCTTTGCAAATTTCATTGGATAAATTTCAAGATAATAATATCATATGGGATATTCTTCGGAGAAGCGGAACTTTTTTTCTTATAAATTCTATTTGCTAGTATGAATTAGGGTTAACTATTGGTTGTATCAAGTAAACCATTCGATGATAAACTCTAAATTGAATTATAATTAAAAGTAATACTGCAAAGTAGGAAAAACTTATTGGCAAAAGTTCCGCTCCTCCAAAAAATCTCCCATATTATAATAAAGTTTAAAAGCCAAATGGGGGATTCTAAGCGAAGAGAGCACTTTGTTGCAGTTTAATGTTATTGGCGTGGGAATTCAAAAATTGCAAAATTATTGACGGAATTGAAAATGCGTCTCCAATATCCATCTGATTCTGAAAGTGTTATTTGTTAAAAAAATACTAGATTTTATTTACTGGGTAATAATTAAATATGAAATTCCACATACTGTTACTCTTAATACATAAAATGTTCTCCTTCAAAAAGAATATCCCAAATAAATTTTGAAGTCAAGGAAAAATTTGATAGAAAATGTTTCGCTCCTCAAAAGAATCTCAGAAATAGTAAACAAGTACTCAATTTTATTTGCTATAGATTTTTTTGAGAATTATTTAACAAGTAGTTTTATGATTGCTTTATTTTATCCAGTAATTAGGGGTAATCTTC
>LSSN01003361.1:0-17555 GCA_001970855.1 Smittium culicis | reverse complement strand
TTTTTTTTTTTATTGTTGATAAATGATTAATTTGCACTTTTTATTGTAAAGGATTGATTAAAAACCTTTTTTATTTTTGTATTAATGAGAAATAATTACAAACTTTTGCAATACACAATAAATACCAAAAAAAAAAAAACTTCTATATAATTGCACAAAATCAAAAAATCATTAATTAAATATTTCCATTAAAATAACATAGATAAATTAAAATTGTCATGACCAATTCTAGAAAAGATGGCATTATTATTGGCCAAAAAACACTTGTAGTAATAAATAAAGATCAATAAAAAAATCAACGTTTAAGATTGGGTTTAGATTACATTAGTACTAATAAAGTCAAGTATAACAAAGAGTAAAACGGTTAAATATAGCTACAATATTAAAAGATATGGAAAAGTGATATATACATTATGAATAACTATCTTCTTTTTTTTTTGTAGAACAAAAGTGTTCTAAAAAAATTGATTTCTCGGAAAATACAAATTAATACAAGGTTTGTTGGATTGGCGAGCGCAAAAATAATTTAAGTGCTATTGAAATATTAGCTCATCATTTGCTTGTGGTGGAAAATGTTGTAAGAGTTTAGATAGTTTGGGGAGTCGATGAAAACTCCAGAGTTAAAATCTTCGGTTACGTTGATGTTGTTGTTCGCATTTAAATTCTTTTGAGCAATAAATGAATTTCTAAAGAAGTTATTTTTGTTTGGGCTAGATGATTTTTTCGCAATATTATATCCTTCATCCGAATTAATAGTTTGGTCAGAAAGATCGTTGGTGACTTTAGTAATATTTTCTTTGTATATCTTAGCATTAGAACTAATTTTTTCGTTTTTGTCTCTGGCGGTGTTTGATAAAAATAGTGATCTAGAGCAGATGAATTGTTTGCAATTTTCGACCAAATCTTTTAATTCGTAAATAGTACACCTCTTTGATGGGTCTACTTCAATTGCTCTTTGTATAATATGGGAAAAGCTTGGGGTTGCATTGATCGCTTGGCATAAGAATGATTTATCTTTAAGATATCTGCAGAAAAGAGGATCAGATAAATGTGCTCTATTCCATGGGTTTCTACCAGTAGCAAGATTTATCAGAATGATTCCAAGGGCCCAAACGTCATTAGGAGCAGTGGCGTAATGTGTTGTTTTCCCATCAAGTCCACCTTGACTTTCAGGACTCATATAGTAAGCAGAGCCACAACCGATTTCGTTGCTCCATTGTTTGTCTGTGGATAAGCCAAAATCTATTAATTTTACATTTAATCCGTCTTGGGTAACAAGGATATTTTCAGGCTTCAAGTCCCTGTGGTATACACCATATCTGTGGCAGTGGCTGACAGCGTTGAGGAGTTGGGTGAAGAGTCTTTTAATTAAAGCATCGTTTCCGGGTAGGTGGAAGTGAGGGTTACCAGAAATATTTTCATACAAATCGCCGCCGGAGCAGTTTTCCATTACTATAAAGAGTTGGTCACGGGTGTGTAGAATTCTTTCTAGTCTAATGATATTGGGGTGAGGGGGGATCTTTGCATATAGTCTAATTTCGAGACTAAGAATACGGGCGTCAACAAAGGGCTCTTCGAGCATTTGGTCTACATTTTTATTTTTTTTTCTTTCAAGGACCTTAACGGCGTATTCTTTATTTTGACTTCTGTGAAGAGTTTTATAAACTTCACCATAAGTTCCGACGCCTATGAGTTTTGTGAATTGTAGAGAGCCATTATCTATAGAGTGGCCAAGCATAGAGCCAGACTTTTTTTGGGATTTTTTGACAGCACTCATGTTAGAGATAAGAGTGAGTATTTATTATTGAATTAAACAGGATATTAAGAAAGTAAAATAGAAAAGTCTATAGTTGATGTGTACTGGAATCAAAAAGATGCAAGCTTATATTATCTGGACGAGAAAAACTTTAAGAATTGAAAAGAGATAGTATGTGATAGTATGATTAAGAGAGAAGATAGAATATATTAAATAAGAAATAAAGAGTAAATAACAAGTGTAATATGATGTAGTGAGTGGGAATTGTGAAGAGGGGAGATAGAAGGTGGATAAGCAGTAGTTTTTATAACAGCAAGTAGAAAATGGAGATTGCAACAAGAGTAAGAGACAAGCAGTATAGAAAGGAGTTTGAAAAAGAGCAAAATTGATTTGATTGTAAACAAAGCGAAAGAAAAGCGATGCTTATATAGGATTTAAAGAATGCAGCAATAGGCACATGAGACGGGGAGAAAAAATGGGGAAAGAAAGCGGATGAATAGAGTAAAAGTGCTAATTTTGCAATGTTCGCATTTATCATCTCCAGAATTAGAAAGACATGATTTGAGCGTAACTAAAAAAAAAAAATAAGGGAGAAGAATTGATGGAAAAAATAAGAGCAGCAATTAGGGCAGAAAGAAATTGTTGAAAAGGGGAGACGAGAAATGGAGAGATTTGAGGGCGGGTATTGGACAAGCTGCAAAGACGATCAGTAAATGCGTGAATGGGCAAAAGAATCCAAAGTGAATAATTTGGCTAAATTAATGTAAAAGACTGAGAATCTTTTTTCTTATTTTATCCATTTTTTATTCGCATCTTCCATGTAAAAATCTACAGCTGCATCAAAAAAAAAAAAAGCAAATTAAAAGCTAAAACAGATTCGCTGTATTGCTGTTGATTTTCTGATGCCAAAATCCTGCCATTCCTTGACCTCGAAATGGATCACAATTGATTGCTGGCAATATGTCAAAATAAGGCAAATAAGCGACACCCAAACATCAGTTTTTGGACAAGACAAGTAACTGCGCACAATCACTCTTCGTGAATTTATTCAGGCAATTGCCAAAATCCCTTTCTCGTTGTTTTTGCCACCTACAGAAATCATCTCCACCTCCATAGCGAATACTAACTGCATAAAAAATCCTACTTGCATAGCTAATCCCAGCTGTAATAAAAACTCACTCTCCTCAATCTGGCTAATAGAGCTGCTCTTTTCCCTTAGTGGATGGGAGGGGTTAATTTGAAGGCAAAATAAAAATAATACAAGAGGTTGCTACACTTAGTCTCTTTTTCCCATTTTCGCTTTATTTCCATTCTGGGAAATGATCCCATATCATCATTGGCTTAAAATAAGTGACAATTCAATTATGTTGTTGTAGTCGATTTTCCCAATTAGGCATAAGTCAATTGTCCAAGGTACAATGCATTGAGATTTTCCCTTTTCGCTCTCTCCCCCTCCCCTTTATTCCGCTTTACGCTCTTCCTTTTCTTAAATAAAAAGGAGATACGAATATATAATGCTAATCCACAAAGCGCTTTTATTGCTCTTGTTAATAAAAAATTTCCTCATTTGGAATACATGTCAAGGATCCTCGCCAAAATGTCCTTTCATTCTATGGTAGCATCTTCAGATATCCTTTTGAGATAAATGTCAGAAACGTGTCTTTTTCGAGACAAAGGAGTGTCAGATGCAGCGTCTTTGCTAATGGCAAAGATGGAAATGCGCACATTTCTATGTATAGGGCCAAAATATATTTTCTTAAAGCTACCGTCTAAATGTTCTTTAGAGCGGTAGGATACAAACTCTTTTATTTTTCAAGGCTTCTCCGTCCATTAAATTTGGCGCTAGTGTATTCGCGTTTGCTTCTTTTTTTTTTTTGGTAACCCTTTTGAAACGGCATAGTCTTTAAAATCATGCGCCCATATTCCAACTAGGTATTATTTTTATCATGGGAGGAATTACTCACTTGATGATACGACGGTCTCTACCTCACGCCTGTATAATGTGCTCTAATACAAGTCAGAGCTGAATCACTTGTACCCTTTTTGTGATGGCCAATGAGAGGTAGAATTTAACAATCAGGAATGCTTTCTAGATGAGCAAGATTTGACCAATATTCCTCCATTTCTTTTCCTTATTCTGATTGTTTTCATCTCATGGTCATGAATAGCTTTTTTATTAGTTCAAGTTATTTATAAACTTTTTCTTTATTGAAGATAACAACTTTTGATAGTGTATGCTCATTTTAAGTAATACAAATCAGATCAACGGTAATATATTTGAACGTATTAGCCCCCTAACCCCGCCCTATACTATAATATATACTTGCTTATGTTAAATGATATTTGGTAAAGATAGATAAGGGAGAGGAGGTGAGAAATCCTTAATCTGATTGTTCTTATTGTTCTTATTGTTTTTCTTGTTTTTTAATTGTGTATTTTTTTAATAAGAAAGTCTCTTAGTAAAGATTTTTATATCACCAACAATCAAGATTTACAAACGCTTATATTTAGCTACCATTGACACCCTTTGTGTTCTTTGCTCCACAAACGAACATTTCTTATTTTTTTTAGTGAACGGGTTTAACCTGCACACACTCCGCACACTCTCCCATTAATAGTATTTTTATCTTCATGCACACATATTTAGCATTCGTTATTTATTAATAACTTTGCCTTAATCATAATTATTCCTAAATACTGGCCTTTCAATATAAAATGAAAACCACTCTTTAGATAAATTAAACTCTTAAATATTAAAAGCAATAGCTCTATAGTATTAAAAGCAATCTCTCCATAATATAAAAACCAATTTCACTATAGTATTAAAAGTATGTTTCGATTTATGTAAGCTAAGTTCCATTTTGGTATATCGGCTGTATCCATTATAATTTGTCTTTTTAATAATGGTGGTTAAATTTTAAAAATAATTTAATCGATTGTAAAAAATAAGGCTATCTTTTAAAATAGACTTTAAGGAATCTCTATTTTTCTATAGCTATTCAAATTTTTTTAATAAGTGTGCGCAGTAGCTGCAGCAGACCAGTTCTATCTTTTCTGGATAGTGCGGGTGCACATAAAGAGAAGCGTGCACCATTCCGCGCTTTATCTAATTTATGATGTATACCATTCCATGCATTAACTAATTTATTGTGCATACAAAAAAAAAGTATCCACCAGAGCCTGGTCCATAACTAAGCATCTGGATAACCACCTGACGGAAAAAAAAAAAGAAAAAAAAAAAAGACTAGAAAAAACCTGTAATGTTTGTTGCGTTTATTTTATTTTTATTTTTTGAGCGTTCAACTTTCCTATTTTGGAATTTTGGTTTTGCCTTTTTTTTTTGCAAGAAAATTTCATTCGCCTTTTTTCTAGCAAATACCCGTTCTGTATATTTGAAGGAAATAATAGGGTACATGCTTTCGACACTGAGCTAAATTTACTTCATTTTCTTCACTCTTGTCATACTTTCTTACATTCCCTCTCGTATATTTATTATTTGCTTTGTTTTTGACAAGTTTTTCCCATTTTGATACTATAATCGAAATCTAGTCCTACATTCAGCTGTAAATAGGATCTATAAAAAAAGATGGTTTTCGGAAAGAGTACTAATTATGACAGTGTAATTCGCTCTGTACTATGGTGGGGATAATGCACCTTAGTCATTTAGCGCTGGTTTTTTCACTCTGTGCTCAAATGCAAAAACTAAACAAAGCAACAGAGCTTATTGATGACTGTATTTCTATTTTTTTTATTTAATGCAAATATGCAATTTACTTGCTCTTATGTAACTCTCGTAGCGTTACTGATTTATTTATTGCCAACAAGGGACACTACCAAAAAAAAAAATATGGTTTGGTCACTCTTTTTGATTCTTTTTTTTATTCGCCTAGATAAATAAATGGCGTGATGACTCAGCGCTATTTCCTTATACAAAAAAATCATAGTCATCAAATAGCCATTCTAGCACTCTTTTTTGTTTTCTTTCATTATAAATATCATAAAAGAGCAGTTATCTAATGATCACAAATTTTATAATCGAAACAGCTAGCGCTTCAAAAGAATTGACCCTTATATAAATGTAAACATATTTCTCTTTTATTGGGGTATATTTCAGATATGATTTGGATTAATTATTTTAATTTGTATACGCGTTTTACTAAGCATTACACGCATTAGCTACATCACACACTGCCCCATCACTAATTGCTTGCTCTTCTTAATTAGTCGGATGACGCTTTTCTTTAATTTATTAATTTTTTTAGAGCCTTTCACGTAACAAAAATAAAAAACTACTCCAAATTATATAAAAGTGTTGGGCTACCCCATTTCTAAAAAAAACCCCCCAAGAGTTCTCGCTGTAAATAAAAAAAAGTAAATATTTTGACATTAGCCCTGTTCAGTAATAGGTCTTAGAAATCTGGCTAGTATAGTATCTACGCTTGAAGTTTGTTTTTTTTTAATAGCAAATGAGCTGGTATACAGGTCTCCGGATACTTCCGATTTATATAAGTGATCTAGACAATCCAGGCTGGTCTTGAATGTGATTGTGTTCTATTGAGTAGCAACTCCCTCCAAGACCTTTATACCAACTCCATAAATATTTTTATAATAAACTTTAATTCCACAATCTTTGGTTTCGAAGCGCTTTCTTTTTTGATGGTGTAATGAAGGGTATCAAGATGGATTGCGTGTATTAGAGATGTCAACTGCGCATTTTTGTATAAAAAATACACGGATTCTTGAAAAAGCAATCAAGTGACTTTTTATCAAGGCGCGAATTGTTTTTTTTTTTTGATACTTTGAAAATAGACTATAAATACCTATTTGCTAGTGCGAAATAGAACGGAGAAAGGTTTGTAATAATTGTTAATTTCCGATTCTTACTGGTATAGACACTAAACACCTGAACCGCCAAATTAAAGCGATTTATAATTGAAGCATAAACACCACCTATATATATTGTCACAACACCCAAACTCCTCTGACAATTTACACCATATCACCCACTCCTGACTTTTACAACAAGCTCTTTCTTTCTCCCTCTGTTGAAAGCTTTAGATAATATCATTCGATACATAATTCAACTCATCAAATACTTCAATTTCGTAAAAAAAAAAAATTGAAATCGTGATACGTTTAGTTGAATTTTTTTTTATTTGCTTGGAAGGTTCCTTTATTTTTTATTTTACAGCTTAAAATTTATTTTTAACATGATACACAAGTCGTTAGTATGTAATTTGAATGGATTTGGTCGAAAATCCGATTGTAGTTTGAACTAAAAATATGTGCAAATAGCAAGTGTACAGCAATGGAATTAGTTTGAAGGCAGTACATTTGAAATCTCTAGTCACCACTTTTTTTCTTTTTTTTTTTTTTTTGGAGCGCTTCAGCATGTCTTCACTCAATCTAAACTCAAATTTCCAAAAATAAAATAAAATAATTAAATCCCTCTATTTTTATGCCCAAATTCGCGTAAATAGCATTTAATCTGCAATCCACGTATTGAAGTGATATCATCTTTATACAATTGGCTGCTAATATGCGATGTTAGTAAATCTCAAAAAATAACAATACGCGCTCATTTATAAAATAATTTCCATACCCGGTAATTCTATAAAGCAGTCTGTTGTAAGGATACTTTTAATCGATAATCATAGATCAAACAATCTTAATTCGGTAATAAAACGTTTTACCCTTTCCTTTTATGCACAATCTCACGGAGATCGATTAATCCTCAAATAGAAAAAAAAAAACTCACTGCATACTAATATGATTTTATTCGATTTGGATTTTTATTATTGAAGGCTGATTTGTTATTTTTTTTAGCAAAGATGGATCTTCCTCCATCTTCGTTACTCCAGGAATTATCAATTATAAAGAATCTATGTAAATCTGTTTGCCTTATCAGTAATCACGCAACTCTTGAATAGTTAAAAATAAATGAATTTAACATCTCCGCGAATAATCACGCTTTCTGCCGAAATAACAAAAAAAAAGTAGATCTTTAAGCATTTTTGGATTAATACAGCTGTCTATTCGCCAAAAATTATATGAAACAGTAAGTATTTTAAAGTTCTAGTTGCCATATACACTATAATTGACCTTTCTTCTTCCAAACTTTATCACGTTTTAATAACTGTATTTTTTTCTATTTTACCTTTTTTTTACTTTATTCCATTTATTCTCCTTTTAAAGATATGATTAATTAATGCAGCTAATTTGTTGATTGATCTTGACTGCTATTAGAAAACACAGTCGATAATCTTCATCTCATTATCTCAATACTCTCGAGATAGTTCCATTCTCGATGAAAATATATTACTTTTTTAACTAGCTCGATATTCCCTAATCCAGCACCTTTCCAAAATATATGTAACTATAACTAACTCAAGCAATCATTCATCCTGAAAAAAAAATAACACAAATTCTACTAATTAAACGCGCATTCAGCAATACGCAAGTCATTTAATTGCCTTCAATTCAATAAAAATATATCTGAACTCAAGTCTTTGATATTTTTCTTTTATTCACTAACCTCAATAAAATTATCAAAATAATACTTATTCTGGAAATCACCTTTTTATTGAATATGCTCAAAGATTGCAAATCATTAAAACACTTACATCTTTAATTTTTATAAAAAATAAAAATAAAAAAGTGTCTCGCCCTCTTCGTATACCCGATAAATCACACTTAGCAGCGCATTCAATTGTTCCGATCTCTGATAATATATTCGTTTTTCAATAAACCCCTCCTTCCATTCCCTCCGAGGTTTATGTTAGATTTAATTTTACCACATGTTTAAATCGCTCTTTAATTTTCGAATTTGCATCCAATAAAATAATATTCTCTCTCTCTAATTCTAGTTTTAAATAAAAAAATCACTATATACTTTCACCACGTAATTATCATATATATGTTACTTCATTAACACGCCACACAATTGATTGATATAGCTGATTTCCAATAATAAAGCCCTTAAACTTTTTTGTTCTTTTTTCTTTATTATATATTATGTACCAATAATAACACGGGTTTCATTTTCATTATTAAATACAGTTACTGATAAAAATTGATATAAAATTCTGATACTTTACCTTGAAAACTATCAAAAAACTTGAATTTTTGTAATTTTTATATAATACAAATTACCAATCAATATTTTAGTTAGCTATATATAATAATAATACAATTTTTGAAAATTTTTGGACAGTTTTTCATTAAAAATTATAAAATTAAAATATTTTTCAAGTCAATTTATTATGAAAATATGGCCCAGAATCATATCATATCTTAATCATAAATAATTTCTTTTCATCCATATAATTTTTATTTGCATAATATTATCCGATTATAATTTAGCTGAACTATTAATATAATCATTTTAGAATATTTCTAGCTAGTGAATATATATACCTTCAACTAAATTTTTTAATAAACAGATATAGCTTACTATTTTTCGAAAATCTCCAGATTTCAATATATATAAAGTACAGCTAAATTTAATAATCATAAATATACATGTCTCAATAATTTTTTGTAATATTTTTCAGGGTTTCAGTTTAATTTAAAATGATTAACTCTCAAATTTCTTCAGTATCTTTCTGTTTAATAATTTCGTAAACAGAAATGCAAGATATAAATGCTAAAAAATTGTGTCAAAAGCTATTAGATACGTATTTGAAACAACGAATTTTAATATAAAGTTTATGTTGTAACATCTAATTTTGTTTTGATTTTTTGGAGGTAATATTAGATTGATAAATGTTATATATAATCAATAAAGCTATAGTTCAAAATAAATAATCTGAAATTATTATAATCTCAATAATGGATATATGATCAAGAATACAAATCCAAATATAATTTACTATAAAATATTATCATTTTTAATCCAGTTCCGAGTTTTTGAATTTTTTTTGAATTAATTACAACTCTATAAAAAAAATATATCAATAGCCGTCTTTTGTATAAAAAATTCATTTATCATTTTTTTAATTTTAGAATTTATCTATCAATGCTGAATTTAATTATTTCCAAAAAAAAATTAAATTATTGAAAATAAAAAATTAAGTTGCTATCTGTACTCGATCAACTAAATTATAAGTTAGATAACCACTATATCCAATGAATACATCGGTATATACACTATCCAGTATATATTTTAATATCTGATCATTAAATATTTCTATTTTGTCAAATATTAAATCAACAAGTACCCGCAATATGAAAATTTTCAAATTTTTAGTTAAACTGAAGTTTTACCTTCTTAAAAAATATATTTATCAAACCCCTGATTTTTCAAAATTAATTTTATCTAGATTAATTAAGCACTTTTCAGTAAAATATATTTTATAAGAATTTTTTTAATCTTTATAAACACCTTTCTTGATTTTTTAATTATAAAATAAATTTTATCTAAATTAACCATAATCAAACAACAAATGGCTTTTTTTATTTACAATTAAGATATTATTTATAATTCTACTTTAAAAAAATTTTGGCTATTGCATATACCTCAAGAAGTGATAAATCGTTTAGATATTTTTTTTATCAAAAAAAAATTTTATAATACTGAAGTTTTACTCCTCCCACCATAAATGCGTTAATATATATCATCAATTAGATTTTTTATCTTAATTTTAGGATTCTTAATAATGTGTTATTACTTTTTGGTTATGTATACAATAAGCGAAAGAAAAAAATAAAGTACATATTATTATCCCAATAGCTTTTTAAATGAATTTAAAAAATTGAATGTACTTCGCTATTTATATAATTAGCATCAATATTTATTTTTCATCCATTAAATTTTCTTTTTTTGATATAAATAATAAAAAATCTAAATTTAGGCTGACAAAAAATTTTTTTTGAGCAGTTTTAAATATTAATTTGCGTGAATACCCTAGTTTTTAAATGGAATGTTATCACTTATTTTCATATAGTATATGATCGTTCGATTTTATCTCAAAATTATTTTATTTCATTATTAAACGCCTATATTATTTTAAATTAGATATTTTAATATCTATTTTTCTGCGAGTTTTATTTTAAATTAAAATAAAATAAGTACTAATATATTTATATATGATCCATGTCAAATTAATCAAATATATTTGTGGAAGTTCTGAACAAGAACTTCCAGATGAAACTCAAACTAGTGCTTATTTGTAAATCTTGGCGTTTTTAATAAAACAAAAAAATAGTAATAAATAATATTCTGAGCTTATATTAAACTAAGTAAATTTTAATTGGTGGATATGCAATTAATATTTGCTAAATATTACTAATCCACTTCTTATAAAACTTATCTGCTAACTAACAATTTGCAGATCATCAATAAACCTAATGAAAATTATTTATACTTAAACTTATAGCGATAAAAAATAAATAAATAAATCGACTGCTAAGTTCAAAAATATAAAAAATGTAAAAAATAAATAAAACTTTAAATAAATGATAAAATTCTGACAGTTAGAAAAAAAAAGCGCCAGATTTTTTTAAAAAAAAGAATTCATTAACAATTCAATATCTAGCCAAAAACTAATAAATTTACAAATTATATTAAACCTCATTAATACAACAAATAATTTACTATAATATTTAATTATAACTCAATTAAGCATTAATTTTATTTCACTAAAATTTTTACTCAATCCAATTTTAATTATTAAAATTCAAACAAATAAATTATAAATTAACAAAAATAATTATATAATCTAAAAAAAAAAATAATAAAAGTATATAAAAGTAAATAAAAACATTTATATTTACTATGACTAAAGAAAGTATTAATAAAGGGCTCACTGACTCTTCGAAGACATTCAAAGAAACTGATAGTTCCAAGGAGCGTATAGTTTTACGCAGATAGCTGTCTCCGGAAAAATAAAACTCTTAATATATTTATTGGACTGTGATGATAAAATAAAAGAAAATATTGATTAAGTTGTATCAATTATTTAGTCCATTATGTTACAATAAGTTGAAAATTAAAACTACATTTTCTCTTAAGACAATTGATTACTTTGAAGGACATAAAAATTTAAGTGCGTGAATCAAATAATTTAATAGGAGGTTTTAATTCACAAATTCCATTAATTGAATGCATTCTGACGGTCCACGAGCATTTAAGCATAGACAAATAATTTATTTCAGCATCAATCTTTAATAGTATCAATTTAAATTTAAATAATTCATTTATACTTGGAAAGTACCAAAATCCACAAAGGCATTCATATTTTTTGTTATATAAAGAACTATAACTATAATTAGGATAATCTGAAAAACGGCAGATAAAAAATGAAAATTCAGAATTTGCTCGAGATTTTCTATATATTGGTCTCGGTATTAGAATAATCGACGATAAATTTGAATATTTTTCTAAATTTTGACAAAATTTATGATTTAATTTTTTCTAGAGCTTTTAAAATTTCTCAAAATCTACTATATTTATCAATACTTGAATAAATTCTTGATCAATCGATGTATTTATTTGAATTTTTATCATTTACATATTGTACGATTATATTGGAATTTTTAAAAAAAAACTTTAGTAAATTTATAAAATTATAATACCCCTTTTAACTGAATTTATACTTTAAAATTTTCATTCTTGTGATATCGATTGTTTCGCTAATTAATTCTGTATAAAATATTCTTCATAATTTTTTATATCATCCAATAATCCGATAATTTATATAATAAAAGCTGTAAAAATATTAGAATAAATTCTTTGAATTTTAAAATATTTTAAAGTGGTAAAAAAATTTTTAATATCTAAAAATAATAGTTAAAATTTACTTCTTAATAAGATAATTAATATTAATTAATGATTCAAAAGTTAAAATTATATTTTATTTTTATTATATCGGGTATTAATTTCAATATATTAAAATAAAACCCATTTTGATACAGTTTTAATTTTAATTATCACATAGTATATGTTTTTAAACAAAATCGGCTTAATAGCTACATGAATGAATTTGAAATATTAAATGAATATTCTTAAATTTCAGAAAATATTAGAGGATATATACAAAAAAAATATGAAAAAATATCTCTAAATTATTAATTAATTAATTAAATTCATTCATAATAATTTGGTCCCAGTTTGTGAAGAATGAAAATTTATTCAAGTAATATTACATCATACTTATTTACGATAATTATAGTTTAACTGTGTTTATTATAAAATATTACCTAAAATTTTAAATAAAAAGCTCAGATTAAGCACCTATAAATTTTCATACTTTTAATATAAAATTATTTTTCAAGATTTTTAATAAAATTTTTTTCTGACCGCATAATGAATTTTTTTCATTTAAATCAAGTTTAAAGCTTTTATCCAATCTAATTATATGTTATTATAAAATTTGATATTAGGCTAGCAAAATATTGAAATATTGAAATATGAATAGCATATAATTTATATAATATAAAATTAGCTAAAATTATCAATTAAAGAAAAAACTATTAAATGAATCAAAAAAAATTTTTTTAAATATTAAAACTAACGTAAAAAAAAAAGGATAAACTTTTATTTTTTTAGCAAAAAAATTCAATGATAATATAATTAGTCGAATTAATTTTATACTAACACAAAAAAAGGTAAATAATGTATATATTACATAAAGTGATATTTTCATTTAATATAAATATCATTATAACACTTAATATTTTATTATATCAAAATTCGAATCGTAAACATTGGTAAAAGAATTAAAAGGAATAATTTTATTCAGATTAATAAATTAAATTTTATAAAGCATAAAAAATCGCGAAAATTTCCTAGAAAGCCATATTTAGTAGAGAATTTTAAAATTATTAATAATTTTTCAATTTATGAAATTTCTTTTTTGATAAAACGCATTTTATTTTTAGAAAGTTTATTTTATAAAAAATTTTTTTTCAATTAAAAATTTTTTTAAAAAAACTATCCAGGTACATTTTATTTTTTAATAACACTTTATTAATTCTAATTATTTCTAGTATAATATAAATAATTTAATCAAGCAATGGAAAATTATTTTTCAAATATTTAGAATCCTCCAAAAAAAAAAAAGGTGACCAGAGCCAAACAAAAAATTTAATTATTTATCCAAAATCTTATCGAGAATTCTTAAGATCTAAAGAAGATAATAGCGTATCGTGATAATAAGCTCTTAATTACAAAATTTTTTTTATATGCAATAAAATAATCAGAATTTTTTTCCCGCTACACCTGGATTTTTTTTCAATTCAAAATGATAGTTTTATTCTTTTTTGTTTAAACTTCATTTTAATTACAGCATAAGACCAGCAACTTTAAATTTTTTGGCAGTTAAGAGTTTCAATTATTTTTATTAATTTCTCGAACTAAAACATGGATTCTTTTACTGAAAAAATATTTAAAAGTTGTAATCGAGACTAAATAATAAATTAGATAAGTAAACTGTTCATAATAGTCTATTATAATTTAATCCAAAGTAATGATATTTTAAAAATTGAAAATCTAATAAAAATTCTCAATATTTCCTAGTTTAAATAAATAGAGATATAGCACATCGACAGGCTTAAAACAGAAAAACTTATGGTTTAATTATAAATAGTGATTTTTTTTGAGTATAATTTCATTTTACTTACATCGATCGCTGTAATAAGATTTAAAAAGCATTTTAAAATATCGAAAATACATAATTATGTAATAAAACTAGTAAAAATCTCAAAAATAAAATCTACTAAAATTTTCAATATAGTTATAGCGCCAAAAAAAATTCACGATTAAATGACGTTAGAATTTTAGATACAGAGGTTATCTATCTTTATTTTAGTTTTAGATTCTTAATAATTAATTTTCTTAGTTATGACCAATTTTTTCAAAATAGGAATTAAATGAACTCTTAGATCGGGAATTTAAAAGTATTTTATTTTAAAATAATTATAAGAAAATATACTATAAGTACTAAGTAATTTACTTGGAATCCATAATTTATGCTTCAATAAGAAAATTTATCAACTAGAATATTTATTTAAATTTATGAGATATTTTATAGATAAAAGTGTTCAAATATATATAAAAATCACTATTAATTGACCTCAAATAAATTTAAATCAATATATTATTTATAAATCAATTACATTTTAATTTTTATTATTATTATAATTATCATTTGATATTTAATATAATATTTTTACCAATATAGAAAGTTTATTATTTAAAAAGTGAATTACATTTAATTTTTATATAAATAAATATAAAAATATAAATAAATAAAGTTATTAATAAAAAGTTTCTTTATTGGAAATACTGATAAATAAGTTCATATTTAGACCGATTAGATAACTGTGATAAAATAATTTCGGTTATCTAAATTTTAATAACTTAATGAATGAAAATTATTTACAATTTATTTAAATAAATTCGTTTATAAATCGAGATTTTAAAATTTATTAATCATGACCTAAAATAAAAAACTAATTTTAGTCGAAAATTATATTACCGGAGTAAAAAAATTTTATATACCAGTGTAAAATAAAAATAATCGCTGGATTTTTTTTATAGAATCTTAGTTAAAATCTAAATGTATTTCTCTAATGACACATTTTTAGCATTTATAAATGAAGTTTTGTCATTAAGAGATAAAAAATAATGATAAGTATATATTAATAAGGTTAAAAATTTATTAGCTTACATTTAAATACAAAAAATATCATAAATCAGATAATTCCAATATAAGAAATATTAAGATATAAATTCGAGTCATAATCCGAGACTTAATTCGGTAACTATAAATAAAATAATAAATAGATAAATTGGTTACAATCAACTGATACTTTTTATTAATAAATGTTTTAATCGATTTATTATTTCTTTAAAACAGGCTTCTCTAATTTCTAAGATTAATACTAAATATACAATAAATATAAAACCGAGGGTAGAGACTATTGATTAATTTTAGATTTTAATATTAAATATTTTTGAACTTGTATTAACGTTTTCTGGCCAGCTTTCGATATCGAGTCACTAATTATCTTTTATTATTATTTTTCAACTTTGATTTTTCATTTGGTGCTTATTCGTTTAATTTTCCCTTTGAGGCTTTTAGTTATAATAATATTTATAATCTTTTATTATTTAAATTATTACAATTTCGATTTTTAAAGAAGGTTTCATTTGCTTTGAAAAATCTAAAAAACGTTATATTTGGTTTTTTTAGTTTTAAATATGTCTTAATTATTTTTATCTAGTTCATAAAACAAATAAAAAATAATTAGTTAAAATTCAACCAATTAAAAAAAAATTAGAAGAATCTTCGATTAGTAAAAAATAACTCAAGTTAGAAAATAATATTAAATTAGTCGATTTTAACTAATAAAAAAAATATAACTAAAAATAAAAATTTTAATCAAAATGATAATTAATACTTCCTTGGTTTTTTAAGATTTTTTTGCTGTTCTAATTATTAAACTGATTAATATTGTAAGTCATGCTCAATATTTAAACAGCCTAGATGATAGAATTAATCTAAAAAAGACATCACAAAATTAAAAAAAATTAAGTATTCAGATTTTTACTATAAGATGAAAAGGTGTTGACTGTGAGATTTAAAACACACACACACACATATATATATTACGAGAGTAAATTTAGTCTGTGAATATTGGAAAATTTGATCAATATATTAATTTTTACTCATATTATATTAAAGTTTTTTTAAAAATATGATAGGTTTAAATAATTATTATTAAATTCAGAAAGTAAAAAAACACAAAAATTTACAGTATATATGGGTGGTTATTTCAATTTGCGGAGTTTTTTCTATTAATTTTTTTCTATTCATAAGAAATACCTTTATTTTATATTAAATTAAAAATATTTTACATTAGAATTTATGGTGAAACCAAAATTTTATCTAGTTTACACCAGAAAACCAAATACCCATGAAAAACAGTCACAAATTGTTTCTTGAGTAATGCATTAATTTCGATTAGAAAATTTAATTGGATAACATACAAGTTAATAAAATTTTTAAATCCTATAGTTTTTATTGATTAACTATGCTAACTAACCAATTAAAATCATATTTTTATTCAGTTTATTATATTTTTTCTTATAATTCATTATATTTCAAAAGAGATACAAAAATTTTTTTGGTTCTCCGTTATAACCTTTTACTAAATAAATTTGAATCTACAAAACAACTAATTCGAAACTTCTAAAACTAGTAAGAGATAATTTACAATTCGATAATACACAATAAAACATGGTAATGCCTAATTGGTGGATTGAACACCAGACCTTTGGTTATCGACGATACAAGACCAACGCTCTACCACTGAGCTAATCAGGCAATGCCTTCTACCAGAATCGAACTGGTGACCTTCTGCTTACTAGGCAGACGCTCTGCCATCTGAGCCAAGAAGGCGTGATTTTGTCGCATATAATGGCACATCAGATATAACCAGTAAATTTTTCCCCTTGTGGTTTTACAACTAGGTTACTCTCATTTGACTACAAAGCTCTATTTGAGCGAATTTTCAACTTTAATTTACTTATATTACTATATTATTACAATTATAACTTATCTTAAGATCATATAAATTTCTTTCCCATAGAATCATATAATTATACACACAAATAATTCCTAAGTAACATATGACTTATGTGAAAATGAGTCAGATGAAACTCCAGAACACATAAAACATGATAAAAAAGTTACTGCTACAAATATAGCTATAAATTATACTAATACATAGTGATACGAAAGTGAAAATATAAATTAATCTCACTTTTGATGAAGATAAGTGAAGAAGTATAAAT
>LSSN01003360.1:0-22131 GCA_001970855.1 Smittium culicis | reverse complement strand
CTGTTTAAATCCTTTATAGAAAATATTTATGAATCCAGTATCATGTTCAAGGAAGAGCAGCAATTCGATTTCCTGTTTCAATTTTTTAACAAGGATTTGTATACTGTATGTACGAATAGTTTTTCCTTTTTTTTCATCACGCACATATATCTTATATTGTGGCTAAAGGTTCTATTTTTTTCTTAATAGTTTTTATATTTAATAAAATTCCAATGTTTCTGTATTTATTGACATTAATCACGGTTATATCCTATTCAGGATTAACCATTTGGTAAAGATTTATCTTTTTGTTACTATATCCCAATTTTAATGACATGAAATTTGTCGCATCTTGGATTTTACCAAAGATAAAGTATGTTGCTTTGGCAATCTGATCACCATTTCTAGTATCGTATGTCCAATTTATGGAGTCTTAGATTTTATCTATGGCATCTATGTGACATCCACTGAATTGGGGCCAGGCGCAGCCGATTTTAAGCTCTGAGCCTATGCTACAGATCTTTTCAAGCAACTTTGGTTTACTTCATTTACTAGATGTTTTAGGGACACATCTTCATAATCCCCCATGTCAATAGTAATGATTTTTTTGTTTATCTGTGGTTTAAATTTGGTTGTGACCTTCTTTTGGTCGAAACCCCTAGGATATTTAGTATCTCTACGATTTTGAGCTTCATTTGAAGTTCTATATCCGGTAATTGTGAATAAATAAAATTAATGGATTTGATAACATTATCTATCGATTATATAGAACAAAATATGTGTTGGAAGTAATAAATAGCTAATTTTTCATAATTATCGTGCTAATAAAGAATAATTATTGTAAAATGTTTTTAGGTAAAACATTTTTAATTTAATAAAGAATTATGCTAAGATCTCTTAGGTAGGAGAATAATTACGGTTAAAAGGTTTAGATTTAAAATAAATAGTATTTGTATTGAAGGGAGGAGAGATGTTTAAATTTAATTTCAAGGTTAAATGAATCTAAGAGTATTTGGCTCACTACAGCATTAAGCTATATTTATCTTATAAGAAATATGAGAACACACAGTTTCAATTATAGCTGAGGAAGTTGAATAGTAATAAATTAAAGATTCGTATATTGTAATTAAATTTAAATAATTTTAATAAGCTCCAAAAGTATGAAAAAACTGAGAGGGGAGAGATAAAAGTGAAACAATAATTTCACATATGAAGGGAAAAAAACTATAAACATTAATAGAATTTTATCTATAAAAAATAAATGTTTAGAATTTTTATGAATTGTTTTTTTTCTTGTAGTCATTGAACCACCTGTTAAGCGTTTTAAAGCTAACAGTCGTTATTCCCAATATGGTTGCCTTTATTCTCATGTTTATATCACTTGTTACAAGGACAACAGTATTACTTCGGATAGGTTCTATATCCCGAGAATTTCTGACAGGGCTTTGCAGCATGTTATCAGATTTATCTTGCATAATGCTGTTATTGGGAGTTTTACTGTGTTTTGAGGTAGGGAAAATGATTTTTTGGCATGTTGAGACTATTACGTCGTCAATGCATCTAGTCTTACGGTGTATGGTATCGTTTTCATCATAAGTGTAATATGATTCGGTTCTAAACTTTAAATTGGTTAGGTTATTTCCTTTCATCGTAACAATCCGAAGTTTACCAGGCTCTTTATGTTTTAGGTTGTCTGATGAGAGAATACGCTCTGAATCAAACTCTGTTCCATTTTTAAAAAATTTCTTGTTATTGCTTAAAAATAAGTTTGAATTTTCGTAAGATTTCTCTATAAAGCTGACTGCATTACTAGAAATCGGACCTAGCGGATTAGGGTTTGATTTTAATCCATCAAGCTCCATTAAAACAGCTAGAGGCACATATATATCAAAACCACTTGTATTTAAAAAGTCCTTAATTTTATCTAATGACTCTATATAACAATTAGTGTCAAATACAAAGCAAGCATTTTTTAATGAAGCAGCGTCTAGGCTTAAATATCCAGAGCTTAATTCACTGTTTTTGCTTTCCTTTACATCATTAAAAGCTGATTTTTTTATAGAATTATGGTTTTTAAGCTTGGATGAGTTCAATTTTCTTGAAGCTTTTTTGACGCGGTGACGCTTTGAGGCATTAGATAGTTGATTTTGTAAAACAAGGTATTCTTGTTTTAATTTATCAATATTAGATAGGTGTAAGCTATCGAGATCATACGATTCGTCACTATCATAATTGCTAAGAGTGTCAGAATCGCCCGAGACATTATTGCAGGAATTACTGTAAGCATCTGTATAGAGATTACTAGAAACTTTTTCAAAAGGATTGTCGCTTTTAGGTGAGTAAATAGTCTGCAGAGATTTTGAAGTATCTTGCATGTAGAAAATATTTTTTTCAGCATTATAATCTATAGGAAAGATTTTAGAATCTGATATTGTGGTAGCTAAGTTCCATATGTAGCATATTTCGAGGGAATCAAGTAAGTTTGAAAAGCTAGAATTCTTGCATTTGTCTGTTATATCGTCAATATTAGTAAAGTTGTTGTGATCAAGTATGCACGATTTTTCACTAAAAATAGCTGCAGTGTTGATATATTTGAAGTTTAAAATCGGAATTTTTAATAGATCAAATAGTTCAGCCTCATCTAATTTTGAAAATGAGCTGATATTAACATGGTGAGTTTTGAAAAGCTCGCTAATGCTGTTTAAAAAGTTTACCAGCTTGTTAATAAATACATCTTCTGAAAGGATAGAAGTGAGATAGCTATACGTTGCATCAGAAGCAGGGCTGTTATTTGAGCTATCACTATCAAGTTTTTTTGAGTCATCTGGAAAAGATGGTGTAGAGTTTTTGCTAAAGAGGTGGTCATTTTTACTGCTTGTGCTGATTTTTTTTGGATAGCAGCAATATAGCAGTATTATAAGAATGTATCTTGTAGAAATTGAAGGTACATATGATATACTTGTAGATTCTCTTGAATCTTGTGAAGTGTGAGAATCAGTTTCGGTTTTTTCAGTAGGTCCAAGAATAGCTTTTTGGACAGAAATGTATAGCTGATTTATCATTGAGGTAAAAGTATCTTTAATTAGGTTTGAAGTACATTGTATTTCGTATGATGGTTCATCCGGTTTATATGTAGCTCTTCCATACGAATACAAAGAAGTTAAATCAGAAAGAGCAAGTAAATCGCCATCAATAAATGAAATATGAAGAACCTTATCGAAAAGAGCCAGGTTATAGTCAGCGGATCTTATGATTTGAACAGAGCTTATGATTTCTTGTGGGTTTAGCTCTTTAAATACGTTACATAAACAATCACTTGTATCACTAGATTGATTATGCTCAGGCTCAACGTTCGCTATGTACGTTTTTAGGAGAGGTAAGTAATAGTCCTTTAGCCAAACGTCAAACTCGTCAATATTAACTTTAGAAAACGTCATATGGTGTAGCTTAAGGTGAGAAAGTAATAATGAGTTGCGGATAAGTAGAAAGAATTCTCGAACGGATTCGTGGCTAAGGTTGTGGGAATAAGCGTCATTCAAAGTAGTTGAAATTGAAAAAATCTTGCTGAAAGGTTCGATACAATTTGGACATGGCGATAAGTTGTATATATGGTTGTCTTTTAGCAATATGTGAAAAAATTTAAGCAAGCTAAAATTTTTTTTACCAATTAATTGAGTAGAATTAATTGATCTTGAAATTTCTATTGATTTTTTCGTAAGAATTTGTTTTTTATTCGCTTGATTGATTTTAGACTTGTTTGGGGATTTGAGAAGGCATGCATTTTTTTCGTTGGATTTATTTATAGGATTAAAAGCAGATGTTGCCATTTGCTGAGATTTTTCCAAGTATATAAGTAAACTTTCCCTAGATACTGCAAAAGAGAATGTGGAGGAAATGCTTAAAATGCTATAAAACACAGATCTAAACACGGATTTCGTTTGCCAGCCGAGTATAGATAGTCTGTGATATAAAATGCCGTTAGGGGCACCGATGTGCAAGCCATAAATGTACCATTTAAAGGATGAGTAAATATTTTCAATTTCTTTTGAAACAAAAAGATCGTTATTTGGTACAGGTAATGATGAGATGAGTGAAGTATTGGTTGCAGGAGTATTGGAGGTATGAATGTAAAGGTACCTAAACATATCGCCTAGTGCTTCAGCAGATTTATGCCTTATAAACTGGACGTTAGTCTTAAATTTATGTTCAGAGGCAGATGTGGTTGGGTCTATTGAGAATTGTAAGTTTTCAGTTGCAAGAAGAATATTTTGGTAAGACGCAATCGATACATTGAGAAAACTTTCAAATGTTTTAAAGATTATGGAATTATAGAACTTATCGATGATAAGGTTTACATTGCTTTGGAGAATAGATGATTCGGTATTGTTATTAGACGTGTACTCGTAAGTTTTTTTATTTTGTGGAAAGTCAGGGTTAATTATTAGCCTGAAGGTCTCGATGATAGGGTATATACTATATCTCCAGAGTGATATGATTGCAGAGTGGTCAATAGATCTAGAGTCTAGTTTTCTGGAGATATAAACAAGACACGTTTCTTGTATGCGGGTACCTAAAGAGAGAGCTTCAAACCATAAAACAGATTTGGAAATTGTTGGGTGATCTAGGCCTATCAGGTGATCATATTGTTGAAAGGGTTGGTTATCGTTAATGAAAATAAAATTGGACTTGTAGTTAATATTTGAATATAGAGCGGCCAGAATATGATTAAAGATATCATCTTCGTTGATTGTAGCTATGTCATATTGTAACTTTTTGAAAAAGCATAACGCGTTTAGACTTTTAAATTCTTTAATATGTTCGCTTAAACTTAGCAAGGAAGCTTTGGCCTTTGAGATTTTAGCTTCGAAATTCGAGTCAACGGTTGAAATCTGGGAAACAGTGGTAGTGTCAGCATTGGGGGTTTTATCAACTTTTTTTGAAGATTTGCGGGACTGTTTTGAGGGATTAGCGCTTTTTTGGGGTGGTTTAGCAATAGATTTGCGAGAAGTATTTGCAAATCCTTTAGAAAGAATATTGCTATCAACGTTAAGTATGGCAGTAGCGTTTTTTTTGAAAGTATCAGAGGACAAATGATGTGGAATTTCTGCTGATTTTGATTTAGGGCTGTCATTGTTTCCTCCGGAAAAATTAGGCATTTTAATGATACTAATACCTTTTATCTTGGCTATAGGTAAAGAATTCTCAATATTGTTTTCGGTCTGGGTAGAAGGGGCTGAAGATACGATACTGGAAAATAAAGGAGGGCGGAATAAATTATTAGAGTTTAAAAATAAAGATATTACAGTATTTATATTTTTTTAGTATGAAAAGAATAATTAAGCAACAAGCTTGAACTTACTTATGAAGGGATTCGTTTTTGATTTTCTGGGAAAGAGAGTGATCTTTTTTAGATTTAATGGAAGCCTTTTTTGGAGGTTGATTGTTATTCTTGTGATTTTCCTGGGCTGTTTTTGTTTTTGATTTGGATTTTGAAGTCGATGGGGTTTGGTTGTTAGCTTTTAAATCAGATTTAGATTTAGCTGCGGCATTATATATACTTTTATCAAAAGATGAGGAGTAAGTATTATCAGAATCAGGAATTTTGGGGTTGGATTTTGGAACAATGGAAGATTTAGGGGTTTTATTAGAGGCAATTTTATTTGATATTTTTGGGGTTTTTTTGTATTTTAAGGATTTGGGTTTGATGACGCCTGATTGTGTAGAGATGTTGGGATTTTTCATTCCAGCCTGAGCGTCGTCGCTTTGAGAATTCCTGGATGCAGCTTTTATTTCAGGGATATGGAGTAAGCCTTTAGCCAATATTGTAGAATCTAAATTCTTGAAATTGTTATTAGCGATAGATGGAATACGAGCAAGATCGATACTAATCGTTTCAGCAGTTGAGCTGGTGCTCAAGCTTTCCTGTTTTGCTTTAGACATTTGATTTTTGACTGGGTTATTAGGATTAAGTATGTTTGTCGAGTTATTACCCAGTGCTTTATTTAAGCTTATTTGAAAGTTACTGTTTGTTACAAGATCATTTTCAGAGTTAATTTCATGAATTCTGTCATTACTCATGTCACTAAATGTTCATTTTATCTACAGATAAATATTAAAATTAAAGCTGTGAATAGAGAAGAATGGATAAAAAATACATTAAAGTATTTATAGTTGTTAGTTTGATTTTTCAAAAGTGGTTAATATTTAATAATAATCGGGAAACAAAAGCGAGACTTGAATATTTATAACTTTTACAAGAAAATGGGATATGGTTGAAATATTAAAGTTAGTAAAAAAGTTGAAAAGAAAGAAAGCGCAGCATAATATTACAAATATAATGGAATAAAGGCAATAAAAAATAAGGAAATGCTTTGAGCGCATTCGACTCAGCGATTGGCTAAACAAAATAGCCTGTACTTTGAAAGTTCTTAAGATACTATTGGCTGCTCGTCATACTAAAATTATTATTTACACAGAATAAGTGATTGGAAAGCTAGCATATTTAAACCACACATCTTATTTTTTCGGGTTTTTACCTTAAATAAACTTCAATTATTGTATAAAAACAAAAGTTATACTCAAAAAAAAATATTAAATAAAAATTACGGATATTATGCAGATTATACTTTAACTGCGCAATTTTAAACTTTCTTTCTTTATCGAAAAGATATGCAACTCAGGAGCTAGAGAAAAATATAGACCAATGTAGATACATTTATAGTACTTTTTTGCATTTATGCGAGGTTTGTTTTATAATTCAGCTCCAATTTTTTTTTTTTTTAGGTGCAGGTATTTAGGAGATAAGCATGTGTGGCAATTTTTGTAAGAACATTATGTTGTACGACCTGGTATTAATTACATAAATTTTTGGGTTCACTATTAAGATGGGGGACTAATGTAATTGAATAGTCAAGATGACGTTGATGAATTAGTTGGCAGTTTAATATATAAAAAATGAATATTAATCAAGAAATATAGCTAATAGGCCAACTTGATATTAAATCAGCTATAAGCGCAGTAAAGAAAGATGTGATGTGGGTATTTATTAATAGCTTAGGATAACTATAAAAAAATATACGAAACTGCAAAAAAAAATTTGTTTTGAGTGAAAAAATAAATTAATGTACATAAAGGCGCAGATAAATACGAGATAGTAGTTTGTAGAATGACTAAGTATGAGGTCAGAATACGGATTTTGAGGGAAAGTAATGGCCGTATTGGTATTCAATGGTGAGGATTAGAAAATAAGTAGAGTGAACGGGTCTTGGGGAAATGGTTAGAAAAAAGAGTGACTTTATGATACTGCAGCCAAAAAAAAAAATTTATCATCAGGGTCAAAATAATTTAAATTCGTTTCGATGGTTGTAGTTAGAGTATAGAAGAGATAAAGATAGTAAATTATTTAAAATAGGATTTTTTTTTATAAAAAAAATCCGGGCAGTCGTTAATAAATTTAGAGTATTCAAACAAATATTTAAAGTGGGACAGTAGTACTCTGTATTCTTTAAGGTTAACCATTGTATTCTTCGAGAGCCATTCTGCGCTGACCAGCAGAGTTGATATAATAGTTGTTTCCGTCAATAAAGTTTTCGTTCACATTTCCTTCAATCATTTCAACTAATATTATAGAAAATAAAGAAAAAATATTGAGTAAATTTTAGGAATAAAAAGATAAAAGGTAATAATAAAAAAAAGGCGTACTTCGTTTGCTTAGACCTTGGCCAAAATTAGTTAAACATTTAATGGCTTGGAATACGGTAAATACAACGGTGATAAGGCCGAGAAAACCTAATAAAATAAGTGAAGCTGTAGAAAAAAGAAAAATGGGTAGAGGTATTGAATGAACTTACCGAAGAAGGAAAGAACAATCCTTTGATTTTCGTATTTAGTGTCCTGGGTTTTATCATAAATTCTGACTAATTTGAAAGTGTAATAACCAATGAAACCAATGAGGCCCAAGATGAATATCCACATTAGGGATCTACTTTCACGTTTGAGGGCATATACGGCGATGATGAGGGTGACTAAACTTATGGGGACAAGAGCAACAGTTATAGGGAGTTCGATATCACCAGAATGTAAAATAAGCAAAACGTATTGAGAAGCAAAGGTTACGAAGAAGTAAAAGTCCATTTTCAAAAGCTGGACAAAGAGTAGATACTGTTTGTACATGTCTCTAAAGAGAACGTTGGCACCAATGAGTTTATACATCTCCCAACCGAAGATTCCGTAGAGCTTAAAAGAGATATAAATCCAAAAGCCAAGAGTTGTACTCAATATACAGGGAACAGCGATGAGGTAAGGTTTTGAGTCTTCGGTGATGGTGTCGAGAACATCAGAAGGGGTATTAGAAATCTTGTGAAAGTACATGAGAACTCCATATACTAGAGTGTATACATGGAACAATATGAAGGTGAATATTTGGAGAGTGTTTTCTTGGATGATGGCCTCAATGTATAAATAAATCATAAAAAAAGTAGCAGTTGCAAACATTAAAAAGATGATGAGGGGACTTTTATCAGAGACCCATGAATCGAAAATGCTAAGATGGTTAATGCTGAGTACGAATATCTTGATTTCAAGGGCGAGAATGACGAGAGACTGGATCAATAATGATACGAGGCCTACCTTGGCAATTCGCGGAAATTTTGTCTATAATATAGAGGAATTAGAATTGGAATATGAAGTATAGAGAAGAGCGGTGGAATGGAATGGGAGTGTAATTAGAATGATTGAGGAATGGCTTACGAAACTCCGGAGTTTAAGCATTTTGAACTAGAAGCAAGGCATAAAAGGGAATGAGTAGATAAGGTCTATAATAAGGCTGATAAAAACAGAGATTAAGAAAAGGGAAATATAAGTAGTTTGACACCTAGTATTGCAGGTATGATAGCTGTAGTTAGATAGAAAAAGGCAAACAGAGTTATTTCTAAAGCGCCTACAGGAATAATGATGGAACAAAAAGGCTTGCAAGATTGGGTCACTAATTGACAGATGAAAGTGGACGCTGAGGCTTTTTTTTTTATCCGCTCATTTTCAGGAATCTCATTTAATTCTTTTGTATGCACAATCGCCCCTTCGCCAATCCCTTCGCTGTTTCTGCCCCCAACTCTGGCTTTTAGCTGTCTAGATAGTATTCGTCTAGCCATATAGCTTGCTTAGTTTACTGTATGGATTCTGCATGCTTCTTTTGCTTTTTAACGATTTGTGCCGTAGAACTCCAGTGCTCTTTTTCGCCGCTGTCTTTCTCCCACCCACTTACGCAAGTTAATTCCCCCTACATATCCATACCAATAATATCCGCTATTGCTATTTTCCGTACAAAGAATTGTCATGATATTTCCAGATCTGTATTATTCACCAAATCTTTTGACCAATAACAAACTTATATCGTGTTTATCCTTGGCTCACGCTTATGGAAACAATGCACGAAAAAATACGATTCTTCCTATTAGAATGATTAATTATTGACTATTGTGTAATATATATTAATTACATGACGATATCGTTCCACATTTGGCATCGATATTTATAATCGTACGACATATTATGCAATCCTACAAATCGTACTCTGCTTTCTTATTAGCCTAATGATTCTGCTGTTTTAGTTTTATGCAATTTGAGGCAAAAGGCTATTGTTATCAACCACAGAAACGCTTCTGCTTTATTTTACCAACACTCGCTGCCCAAACACTGCAACCAAACGTCCCTAATTCTAACTATAGAAAATTATACAGCTATAACCATACATCTATATATACATCTAGCCATAATCTAACCAAACAGCTACAACTAGGCATTTAGCCATAGCTTTAACTAAACGCTATTATTCGTAACCCAAGTTCTTCTTGCCTAGCACTCGCCGAAAAGCTTTCTAGCTATTGGCCTTCAAATAGGAAAAGGTACCCGTCGTAAATGTAAGCACAGATATCAAGTTGCCGACTATAGCATATTACGCAGAATTTAGTCAGCCAACCGCGTTTCCTCTACTATTTGCACGGTAGCTATATGCTGGCTATTGGATTCATGAAATACTTAACCAAATAGGCTGCCTGAAATAAAAAGCTCCTGCAAATCATAGAATAGATGCATTCAATCTGAGTTGCAGTCTATAGCCTATTAGATAGGTCACGTTTATTCAAGCTACCTGAATGTTTTTATTTTAGTGTGCACATGACAGATGCCTCAATTCTCACATTCAAATTTTCTCTACTATCTACCCATACTCAACTCTTCTTTCTTGCGCACTAAAAGTCCACACGCAAATAAATTTAATGTTGACTATAGCTATGCACCATACTCTTTCTGGTCTATTAGTTTTACTCCCATAATAAAACCATCCAAATTATCATTTTCAGCGGCAGTAACTATGCCTTGTACTCCCTACCCAAATTAAATTAAAGGTATATATTTTAGATAATTTGGTAAAATATCCAACCTTAATCGCACTATACTTTGAGATTTAATACCGGGACCTGATCATTCCTCTCACAGTTAAAAAGTCTCCTAAAAATGCTACCATTCCTTGCAACTAAGCTTTTCAATCATTAAATGCCATATTATTTTTTTATAAATACATTATTTTATTGGCTAGATTCATATACAAAAAAAAATTTTTTATAGCCCTTTCCTGGGCGGTTGACTTTTTTTGATCTATCAAAACTATCCAACTATGTTTTAGAATAATACTTTAATTTATAGATCTTATGATTTATTGGTTTACTGTAAAATAACTGCAAATTATAATCTTTCTTAAAAATCTTAAACGATTCATCAAATTAATTTTTTTATAGAGCGTTAGACAAGAAAGGGTTAAATCTGCTTTTATCTTAATGTGCGATAATTGGTTGTAATCAAATATTTCTCATACTAGCTGAGTTTTAAAAAAAATCAAATCACACTAATACAATAATTAATCATACAATATACTATCTTTCATCGATTCCAAAGTACAAAAAAACACTATTTTAACTTCTAGTTTAATGATTTACTTGCCTAAATCATCTCTTTCAAAAATACCTTTTTTGAAGAAAGCTCGATGCATCCCTTTCATAACTTCCTTCTCCAGAATTAGGCACGAAAGATTCCACTTGAAATCCCGTATTCTAAAAGAAAAAGACTTATTTGAAACCTCAGGTACTATTTTTAAATATTATGCTGCTATAGACTCTTTTTTTTTACGGTTATACCAAATTCTAAATTTTTTTTTTTGATTTTTTTTCTCCATAACTTTTCATGAAGTTAATACTAGCAATTTGAATTCTCATGCAAAATTAAATTCCTATAATTATTCGAATTCGCTAAAAACCCCCCCTATTATAAACCTTTGCTCGAATCAAAAAAATGATAATAATGGCGTATTAAACTCGTTAAAATCACTAAAGCCGAATCCCGATTCTCAAATTAAACTCGATTCAAATCCCAATTCCTTAAATTCAAACAACAAAAATATAGATATCTCCGCTTCCAATACCACATCTTTACCTATCTCGACCGAAAAAGGAAATATAGACTTTCTGAGCTTCATTACTGATCCTATTTATATATTCAAGTCTCGATTAAAATTTATTTCCTCTTATGACATTTTATGTTCAATAATTTACACCACCCTCGCGAATTCTTCTATATTTAGCTTAAATTTAAAAACTTCGGGTCTTAGTGAGAATTCTAGTATTATTGAAAATACCAGTAAATTTTCAAAAAAAAATACTAGCAATTCATTATATTTTCTCGATAACACAGACTATGAAAATCTAATACTTGCTAATTTAATGGGATGCAGTCTAAGCAGTATAAAGGATTTTACTTCAAAATTCTCTGATCATTCTCGCAACAATTCTATGATTATTCTTTTGTTTTCAAATTACTTTTCGCTTTTAGCCTCCAAATCTCCATTACACAAAGAATATTTAACTGAAATCAAAAAATCTTTGCTTTTTAAACAATTTAAAAATCTCTCCCATAATGAATTACTGAAAAAAACTAAAATAATAGCTAGATCGATAGCTAGAAATGATAAGAATATGACACCTTCTATAGCAGCGCAATACAACATTGAAACTTCGCTTATAGCCGCTTTTTGGGATAAATTGAATGATTCAATGTCCTTCTTTTCAGAATATAAAGAATTTTGTCCTAAAACTAACACGAATATTTTTATTAGCTTGGCTAAGATTGGTCTAACTCCTAGTAAAACGCATATCAACCGTTTAATAAGGAAATCTATCAATATGAAAAAAACTTCTGAAATTTCCAAACTTTATGCCTCGAGCCTTTTCAACTACAATTTTAACATCTTCGAATTAGAAAATATTAAAAAAATCATTTCCAGCATCTCATCTAATAACTCCAAAAATCACCTTGACGTAATTGACCAGATGCTAGAATCAAACAACATCGAAGGAGCAATTCATGTGGCGCAATCCGTTAATACGCACCTAGTGTGGGAACACCTAACCACTTCATACATAGATTTTAATGGTCCAAATCAACAACTTTTAGATATTATTCATTCTAGAACGCTTCTTATAGACTTAAACCTCAAAAATCTCGATCATGCTGAAAGTGAAAAAGGCCTTATTAATCGCTCTAATTCTACAAAAATCAGGAAAGAATTCCATTTCACCTTAATATCAAAAACTGTGTCTTTTGCTGCAAACGCATACAATAGTACTTTAGAAAAGTACGCCTGTGAGCCTAAGAACAATCCCTTAAACCATATAGAACTAGTTAAAACTGCGTCAAAAATACATTACAAACTGGCCCCTTATTTAAACCCACCATCTGAACATGCTATCAACCTCCTTGTATGGGCACTGATAAATATCAATCATGATATTAACAGTGCTATCGCCTTATACAACAGTATCTCTAATAATAAAAATTGGAATAAAATTTTAACTAAAATGACTTATTTGTATTCGCTTTTAGCCGATGGGCTAATAAAGATCGGCGATTTTGGATCAGTTATTGCTCTAACAAAGTCAATGGAGTCCAGGAATATAGTCCCAAACTCGGTTTATTACTCTATACTAATAAAAGGTTTACTATCTTATAACAGTGCCTTTAAATCGAAGCCTATTTCAGTTCCTAGTTTAGAAAGCTCAGAACCATCCGCTTTAAATTCTGATTATAATGAATTACATGGGTATAGCTCATTAGACGAATTCAGCGGCAGTATTAGATATTTACCGAGCCCTCAAATGATTGAATACGCATTACACCTTTTCAATAATATGAAATCACATAACATACCTAGAACATCTCATATTTATATGACCCTAATGTCAGCTCTCGCAAAAAACAGTCAAACTTCACACGTACAAGCTTTGTTTGATTCGCTCCTAAATGAATCTGAATACTGGTCAAAAAAACGATTGGAAAAAATAGCTCGAAATAAAAATGATAGCTTGAACTTAAATGAGATCCCACAGCAGCAAGATAATTCGAACAAAAAAACTACTATAGGTATGACCAAGGTTTTTGTTATTCTCTGTAAACATTTTTTTTTTTTTTAAACGATTGGTACCTGTATTTATTCGTTTTTTTAATCTTATTGTTAATTTAATTATATAGCTACGGATTTAAATTTGACTAAGAATAGACATATACTCTTTGCTTCTTTTGAAGACAAAAAACTTTCGGAATTACTAATATTACAGAATAGCGAAGATGAGCGTGAATATATACGTTCCCTAAAGACAAGCATACACGTAAAAGTCTCTTTACGGGAATATGCTATATTAATGTACTCATACATGAAAATCAGAGATTACAGCAGCGTAATGAAAATTTGGATTAGCGCAAACACGTATTTTGTCAGTTATTTTAGCGCTTCCAATACTTTTAAAAATGTGATTGACTCCTGCTTAATTGAAAAAACAAAGAAAAATGAAACCATAAAGAACCAATTAAGCACCATCAAATCTGAAGTCGCGCTTTTAGAAAAGATGGCTATAATGACGATCAAAGCATGCTTATATGCTCGTAAAGCAAAAAAAGGAATGTCTGTATACTTAGAATATAAAAAAATTAAATCTTCATACAGGGATGAGTTTAACTCCTTATCGTTAAAATCTGAAGGAAGTCCCATAGATCTGGTTTTCGACACACCTGTCAGTCCATCTCTAAACAGCACCACGACTTGGCTTTTTTTAGAAAATAGGAAAATCTCTTCTGCTCTAAAAATTTTGAATTGTATCGATCGTAGTATTTTTGACCTTCATGGAGATGGTTTTTATTTGGAAGAATCATTTATAAATTCAAAAACAACTTTTAATAAGCATAAAATCAAGCCCAAAAAGCGTTTAACCTATAATAATCCAAATGACGCTCAATGTTCAGGTAAATTTAGACTTGCAACAATTCCTTGAAAATGCTCTTTTTTTTCGAAATCTATATTTTTTTTAAATGCTGTATTTCCTAACTAATTTTTAACCTGCCTTTTGATTTAGCTAATAGTAATACGAGATCTATCTCTATAGCGGAAAACACATATGATGGCAAAAATGCTTCATTATTAGAAAATCAAAAGGCGTTTTTGCATTTAGTTCGATTTTTCTTATGGAATGGCGATTTGGATAACGCTTGTAAACTATTGGCTTTTCTTAATAGAAATGAAATATCGCCAAACTCTTCAGTTTGGCGCCTGCTAATTGAGAAGCTTACCAAAAAGTTTGATACTAGCCTGGAACTAAATTACAAAATATCTCTAAAAAGATATAGCTTCATAGATTTTATTGGCGAAATTAGCTACAATAACAGCAAATCGCGATTTAATGAGATTGATTACGAAAGGCTTAAGCGTGCTGAATTCGATTATGAACCCGCAACTGGAGACGGACATAAAGCCAATCCAATTTTCAGTGGCAAAAATAACTACAAGCTAAATGACACTCTTCTTAATGAGAGCTATAGATTAGTGAGTATTTATGAGTTGTGGCGCGAAAAGGAAATGAAAGAGCATTCAGAAATAAACTCAGCTGAAGAACCTGATTTTACTTGCACCTCTGAATTTAATAATAGCAAACGCAGCTGTAGCGATGGTGCTTTATTTGACGCTTATGTCTCCAAAAATACCTCCTCAGGTACTCGTATAGATGAGCGCGAACCTTCTATTCAAGCCGGTAAAATCGAGAATGGCGCCGTCCCTAGCTTAGATAGTGACCAAAATTTCAAAGTTGAATCTAATGAAAATTCTAACAATGAAACAAACATCAATTTCCAGGAAAAAATACGTGATCTGGGCACTAAATCAAAAACTGGTTTTGACAGCGCAAATCATCTAGAATCTCAATACGAGGGCACAAGCTACAGCCTTGGTAAATTCCTTAACGAGGTGCAGCTCTGGGAACCGGTAAGGGAACCGCGAAGTACAGGATATTATATTGTTTCTATAAAAACCTTACTAAGTATAGCAAGAGCTTACCTTTTTATTGGCGACTTGAATAGTATCATAATTGTGTATTTAGTTGCAATTAAGTCTAAGCTTAACCAAAATGTAATCAGTTTGAATTCAGAAAACAGTGATACAAACTATATTAGTCAGCCAGCCAGACACGATTTCGTTAGCGGCAAGTCGAGCAATAAAGAAACCAGTATTTCAGGGTACAGAGTAGCGCCTGGAAATAATACAGAGTATTATAGTTATTCCGCCGGTGAATTTGCTGTAGATAACCACGGCAATAGTACAAATTATAATTCAGAACATCACTATTTCGATGATTCAGGTCTAGATCACAGCTTTAAGGTCATAGACGATTTAATTTTACATTATGTTGAGCTAGATAGGCTCAGAAGGGATTTGCTAATTAATAAGCATACTCAAAGTGAGCAAGAGTTGACTGATCATTTGAATAAAATGGACCCATTAATAGAAAAACAAGTTATAGAAAAGGTTTGGGAATGGATTAGGATTTAGATATTATCGCTTCTAAAATATAATCAGAATTTTATAGTTCATTCTTTTTATTATAATTATATTAGTCACAACAATAAAGATAGAATAAAAATATGTTATTATTAGATATTCAGCTTGTTTAGTAAACTTAATTTCAGAAAAAAATCGTCTTAACAATACTTTTTTAGAATAAAGCCGTATTTTGATGCGATGCGCGCAATCCTTTTTCAATATAACAAAAAAAAATTTTGTGCTAAAATAGATTCATAATTGAATAATACTGAAACTATATCGTCTTTTATATCAAGAGTTTTTGGGTATTGGGTATTTAAAATGATGATGTTACATTCACTACTTGAATAGCTTTTGAAAGAGTTTCCAAAGAATGGAGCGAATTTACAGTAAATATTTTTTAGCTGACTTTTGAACCAACGCGTCAAATGTTCGTGAAGTAATGGAAGAGTTTAAAACAAAGAACGGGTTGAGTAGTGCCTATTAAGGAAAATTAAAGGAATTTAGCTTAGGCTGAGATTAAGTAAAATCAGAAATATACGACATTACCTTAACATATAGCTCATGAACCTCTTGGAAAAAAAGCTTGATTTTTTCTTCGTTTTTAGCTTCATGCAACAACATGAACCTCACGTCTAATAGTTAATTGAATAGGAAAAAATAATCATCTAAATGACGCATGGAATTCCATAATAATATGGCACATATTGTAGAAATATTGATAATTGTTTGAAAAACTTTAAAGTGATGTTAAAGATAAAGGTAATTACTGCTTGGCGATACGTATGCAGAAACATTCCAATCATTTACACAATCAACTATTTTTAGAAAGCTATCAATTTACATAAACATTAGAGGAAAAAAAGAAAAAAAATACTATTAGTAGAATGAAAAAAGGTATAAGTATATATATATTTGTATTTAATATTAAAAATGAGATGTAAAGTTTAAAAAAATGTTCAAGAAACAAGTTTACCATGAATTAGAGCACAAAATAGCATCGTCAACTAAATCCAAAGCTGAATGAACAATGAATTGGTTTAAATGCCTATACTCATCTCGCTAGTAATTAGTACGAAATTTTTATTTATTAATTAAACAGATATGAATTTATCGATAATAATTGTGTTTACCTTTGAAGAATTTGAGGGATCGGAAAAATACTGGCCTATTTCGGCCTCGTACATTGGAGCATCGTTTGTGCCAACAATGACAAAGTAATATGTTGTTGACATTAAAAGGTTGTAATTAATCAGGCAGTTTAAAGGCTAGAAACCAAGTATTTGCACCTTTTTGAAGTATGAGAATGAAGAAGCAGCTAACTAGTTAGTATATATAGATATTAAATGGCCTCACGAATAACAAGTCTACTATGCGCGATCAACTTAGCCTGAATTGCCTCACACAGCGCCATTTGTAAAGTGAATCATTGGATAATGTTTATTTGAGTTTTTACTAGGATAGTTATTGGATATCTTCAAGCTACTCCAAATATCCATTGGATTTAAAGGAATAAAACCAAATAGTAAAGCTAAAAAAAAGATAGTAAAATGTGCGATTGGCAATTTATGCTCCTACAAAAAAATATTTTACAATTATTGGTTAAATAATATGTGCTTAAATTCATTATGATGGAATCTAAACTCGTGGTTGTGTTAATATTAACTGAGAGCTTTAGAGCGAATATTAAATTTTATTATACGAGGAGAGTATATTAAGCTACTACAAATTTTGAATCGACTCAATCAAGTTATTTGATGAATTTCCTGTAAGAATGAAGTATGTATCGAAGATTTTATATTTAGATCAGAATGCGTGCGAAACTATATCATCGGATGATATTCCGGAACTAGTGGTTAGCGTGACATCGATTGCTCCTTCTTTTGGATTTTAGTGTCGGGGTCACGGTCTTGTTATGTCAGAAATCGAGCAGATGTATCTTGTAATACTACCTACAGACGGAGACACTTTTCTATCTATTATAAACCACATAAGTCTATTCACTGTTGATAGACTTTTTTTCATGGGGTGATGGTCAGAGGTTGACCGGAGCCTTACCTTTGTAATTTTTTTATGCAATCAGCGGAAATAGTATTTGATCCATTTGGGAGCTGATAAATATAGTATTTTCTTTCAGCGCTGTTATAACTATATGTAGCTCTCCTTGATTAGTACGGCTTCTGAAATCTTCTGCCCTGTTTATGCCGAATGGCTCTTAGTAATCCTGCCCGCTGTAAACAACCATCAAGTTTTGGCAGTTAGTTACTTGTTTGTGAGCTCTGATATGACCACCAATTGTTTAACAATTCTGGCACCGATTTTATGTCAATTGCCGTTCTAATGGATGTATTGGTCAATTTTTCATCGAATTTCTTCATAAACTCAACGAAAATTGGAATAATAGTAAACCTCTGAAGGGATTTCGGATAGGTTGAATAATTTGGGTTTTTATTCTTTTATTTTGCATAACTTTAGCTTGTATACAGTGTAAATTTTCTCCAGATAGTTGGTTATTTGGGGCATGAAAATAGGCTTGGATATCTTTTTTGAGGCTCTACAGTCAATAAAGCGCTGATATATAGAACTGTACCTGGATAGAAGGTGATCATTTCGTTTTTTTTTTTTGAAACGAAAATTCAATCTCGTAAGTTTTGACACCTTCAGTTTCGAGAAAGCTTCTCTTTTCTTCAAGTCGATCAAACTCTAGTGATTGTTTTCCGACAACGGTGAATTTCCGCTTTTTGGCTCCGGAACCACCTTTTTCGCTTGTATTAGCAACTTTTTAGAAACTGAAAGAGTGTTTAGAATCGGGAACCAAATTACTGAGTTCCAAATTGAGCAACTAGCACGATTTTTAGTGCTCATGCGGACTTTCTGAATCAAATGTGATATTATCTTTCAATTTGGGCATGATTATCAGTTTTTGGACTCAGTTTATATGTAGAAATGATTTTTTTTCCTGTGCTTCGATTTGCTCGAAATAGCTGCATTATCTGACCACTTCCTCGATCTGGTTCGACCCGAACAGATATACACCATTCGGGCCATAATGTGAGTCCATAGTTTATAACGTCTCCTGCGATATATAAAATTTGGTTTGAGTAACCAAAATGCTTGTCTTGTCGCTGTAATAAGTACAGATTGAAATTAAGTTACCTGAGCTCGTGAACTAGTCTTTATGCAGTGAAAAAAAAAATCTATTATATCCCCAACATGCCTGGGGAGGTTTTTCTAACATATTTCTTTGCTTAATAGAGATTTGCTATGTTTAATCAATAAAATAACGCTTTTATACCTTTCGCACTCTTGTTCTAAGCGGATAATAACTGTCAGTAGCAAATTTTGATTTATGTGTATCTTCTCCACTTTTGTGCACAATATGTCAGAGTAGGAGTGTATAACACTAAATTACATATATTGAATCTCTGTCGTATATGAAAACCTCCATTTCTGATGTACTGAGAAGGAATGAGCTGCTGATACATGATTAAATTTGATTAACCCTAGAATTTTTGATTCTGAATGCACGGCTTCGCCAGAGTTACAGTTGACTTTCATGAATTCGATATTGATAAAAAAATTTTTTTTGAGTAATAAAAGCCGCTGAAGCATGATTATCTCTGTTAGAGTAACAAAAATTGATTCAGACTTCTCAATGTCGTAATTCCAGCGTTAAAAAGTTTTATGGCTTTTATTCATAGATCCCAGCTCTTATTCGAAGTTAATTTGAGGAAAATATCCTGTAATTGATCACCATTCTGAAATGAGTGACTTATTAGTATTTTTTTGTTAATTTATTTTCTTTGTTTAGCCCGAGTTCAAGATCAGGAGAGCTTGTTGTTTAATTAGTGTGTGGCCATTATTTTAGCTTATTTCCATCCCCTTCCCTCTCTGAAAAGTTCATTAAAGTGCCTAGATAGAAAGAAATTCCGATTTCTTTCGACCTGGTTCATTCCAGAACCGAATGGACAATATTTTTGAATAAATACAGTAAAATTGAAAGATCGAATTGAAGGATGAAAAACTGAAAATGTCAAATATTACAGTAGAAGCAGAGAGATCTAATGCGATTATTTTATACCAGAGGATACATGAATGAACCCTGGAGATCCAAAGGCATGAGATAATCCTTGCTTCATATTGTTCGATTAATGGATATCAGATTCTTTATCAATAATTTTAGCTCTTCCATATGTATACTGATCTTTCGGGTGTCTAATTAATGGCTTAGATTATTAGTATTCTTGTGATTGTGAAAATCTGGCTCTAAAATTCAAGGTTCTCCGACTGTTCTCATCAATGGATCTCTTGGCTAATAGTGAGACTAATTGGTCCGTAAAAAATTCTCTCTTCCCTCAGCTCAGCTTTCTCTTGTACAAAAATAAATTGGGTGTATTCCAGAAAGGATCACTCCTAATTTCTCAATCCTAGAGCGACGTATTTTCGACTCTTGATAAGGGATCCAAATCCTCTCTCCACTACATTCCTAACCCATATTCTTTCTTCAGTCTTGAAAATATCTGCCTATATATAGCTAGGTGTCCCTCTACTTGAGAGGGTTGCACTAAGTCTCTATTGAGACCCCTTTCCGCTGAAACAACCTTTTCCAAAAAATTTTTACTGGAGTTCAAAGTCTTTGTGTTTTGAGTTACCTTAAGAGGAGGTATCAGTTGTGATACTGATATCGATGAATGTAACGCTATTATGTGAGTTCTTTATGGAGCTTTTTGACCCTGAAATGTATTATATTAATGACTATTATAGCAAGTTAAGCTCTGATTGAGCTAAATAACAGGACTTTAAGGTGCTCTGAATTGTTGATCCCCGGAATATTCTGAATTCTACGGTTTTCATATTAGTCAATAGACCGCTATGCTTGATCTAAAATTATCTGTGTTTCATTTAAAGTAGAATTGGTTTTCTTCACTTTGCTTCAAGATGAATCGTTACGATATACTGGGTTTTAGTTGATAGAACTGGTTTTAAGACAAGAGTTTATTGTATCGTCAAATTCGGTACTTTGCAGTCGAAATTGACTTTCGCCCTGCTCTTTTGAGTATTCTCAAGCGTGCTCAAAATTTCAGGGTCTCTTGATCCAAACTCAGTTATATTGTCAGAGGCGTGGTAATGACTGAGTTCAGTAAATTGTTGTTCCATATCGTCTTCGTAATCGGCTCCAATTATTTGGGGCGTGCGGAGAGGAGAGGACTGTTTACTTGAGGTGGGGGTTGTTGCTGACATTTGGTCTACGGCAGTAATGAGGATAATGTTACCTTTGGTTGAATTCTGGCTGTACGTATTACAAATTCGAGTGTTGGTTTTAGAAATGAACTTATAAAATTTTACGGAGTTATCAGAAATTCAATATTCAACTTAATGTATAGTGTAATTTATTTTATATAGTATAAATTCAAATAAAAGTTAAATTGTATATGGTAAGATTATTATATCGAGGACGTGGGGCGTTTTCCACATAGTCCTGCTGTGTTTATTTGTAGCATTTTGACGTTTAACTTAACTATCTGTTTACAAGTTCCTTCAAGTACAATTATTAGTAATTCACCACCTTGTGGACTTAAGAATTTCTAGACTATTATAGCCTTGTAGTTATTACCCTTGGTAAAACTCTATAGCTATCTTATTCATGCTGGCCTGAGTCTAATTAATTTCGTTTTATATTAATTAATACTTGTAAATTGATATACTTTGAAGAGCATTTAGACTAGTTGCAGTTAATTACATTAAGTTGAGTTTTGGATGAGACTGGTATTCTTTTATGCTTTGCATCTAGACATACCGCGATATGTTGATGTATGGTCCAATATACTAAGTGTAATGTCCAGGAGTTCTGGTCCTGCAATGTATACTTAAATATAGGGGTATAGGTAGGGAATTAATTCCTACACTACAATAACTTAGTACTAGGTAAATACCTTGTGTACTTTAATTAATTACTTCTCACTAACGTGAAGTAATATTACTGGCTAAGAGGGTTAAGCTCTTTTTGCCAGGATCATTGATTATGTGGGGGAACCTCCCCACATAACCAAAACACTACGAAGTCATAGGCTTGATCAGGGCCTAGACTTCACGAAAATTGTGATCTTGAGTCCTTCTTCAGATACCAGGGATCTAAAGAAATCTTCTTTGATTGGTGGAAGTACTTCTGTGAATTCGATAAACAGTTAAATCAGTATCATAAATCATAGTTGTGAATAATGGATCATCCTGCTCTGGGTCGC
>LSSN01003359.1:0-20389 GCA_001970855.1 Smittium culicis | reverse complement strand
TTTTTGCCATAGATATACAGCTAATTTTCTTATTCAGCTTTATGCAATATCGTTATTTAAATTATTTGGCTATTTAATTCTATGATTCGCCATAGATTTTTATAATGTATTATAATTAGTTTGAAAATTGATTAGGCCAATACATTTTAAGTAATAGAATATTAATTTTATTTTGTTTGTAAAGCTAGCCAGTAAAAAAGCGGCTTCTGAAGATATAAGTATTATTGCAAACCGAATAAACCCATTATATATTTTTTGATTGAGAGATAAGCCTCTATATTCTAAATAATGCGCATAGTTGCTTAGACGATTTATTAATTTCAAGAGACGGGTGAAAAATCTAAAGATAGGCCAAATTGTAGAGGAATGTTTATTTGTAGAGTATATATTAAATTACTGATAACCTTTTATAGTTATTAAAAAAAATAAAAATGATAAAGTAAAATGATTAGTTGCTTTAATTTCACAAAAATAATTAGTAACTGATAATTTGCTTTTAATTCACGCAAATATCGGAATAAATATTACTAATCAAATTTGGTCATAGAAATTTTTATATATAAGCAAAATTCGTAATTTTTATTTCAACTGTTTCGATTGTTTATAATATAAAAAAGTTGTCATTAACTATTGGACTTTATAATTAGTATAAATTAGCTTTTTTTTCCCTCTTTTTAGGTCCTTATATACTTCCAAATTTATTTTTAAATTTCTTAAAATTTTCTTCTCTTTCGTAAACATATCTCCTCATTTTGTGATATTATACTAGCTTATTCCAAAGCAACAAAAGCAACTAAATTATAAATTAGAATGTCTCCAGTTCCAAAAGTCTTCGATTATATTGTTATCGGTGGTGGTAGCGGTGGATTAGCAAGCGCTCGCAGAGCTGCTTCATACGGCGCCAAAGTTGCCCTCATCGAAGCTAGTGGCCGTCTAGGCGGTACTTGCGTTAACGTAGGCTGCGTCCCAAAAAAAGTCATGTTCAACACCGCCGCCATCAGAGCCGCCGTCCACGATGCTAAACACTATGGCTTCGACGTTGACTACAAAGGCTTCAACATGAAACATTTAAAAACTGAACGCGACTCTTATATCAAGCGATTAAATGGTATCTACAGCCGTAATCTAAAGAACGATAACGTTTTTCATTTCAGTGGATACGGTAGCTTCGTCTCCTCTACCAAGGTAAAGGTCTCTGGTGTTCCCGTCATTCATCCAGACGAAACTGCTATTTGCGAAGATCAAGTCCTCGAAGCCCCAAAGATCCTAGTTGCCGTCGGTGGTAAACCAATTATACCTGGAATTCCAGGAGCTGAACATGGTATTACCAGCGATGGTTTCTTTGATCTTGATCATATCCCTAAACGCACCGCTGTAGTCGGAAGTGGATATATTGGTGTTGAGCTTGCCGGTGTTCTCAGCGAGTTGGGTTCTGAAGTTACTCTATCAACCAGAACAAATACTGTTCTCCGCCATCACGACGAAATCATTGGTACCACACTCATGGATGACATGAAACGTATCGGTATCAAATTCGCTACAAACTCCAAAGTCACAAGCCTCGAAAAGAATTCTGACGGCTCATTAAAACTATCATGGACTGAAGGATCTAATCCAGTACCTATTTCTCAAGAATTCGACTGTGTCATTTGGGCTATCGGCCGTGAACCAAGCGTCAAGGGTCTAAACTATGAAACAGTTGGTCTTAAACTCAACAAAACCAACCATATTATCGCTGACGAATATCAATACACTGGCGTCGATGGCATTTTTGCTCTTGGTGACGTTTATGGCATTTCTGAACTTACTCCTGTTGCCATTGCTGCTGGAAGAAAACTTTCTGACCGTCTATTCGGTGGCCCACAATTCGCCAACTCAAAACTCGACTACGAAACTATCCCAACTGTCATTTTCGGATCTTTGCCTGCTGGAACCTGCGGTCTAACTGAAGCCCAAGCTGTCGAAAGATTTGGCAGAGAAAATCTCAAAATCTACCAAACCAAATTCAGTAACATGTATAACGCTATGCTCCCTTATAAACCACAAACTGCAATGAAACTCGTGTGCACATTACCTGACGAAAAAGTTGTTGGTCTCCACATAATTGGTCGCGGAAGTGACGAAATGCTCCAAGGCTTTGGCGTTGCCATGAAAATGGGTGCCACTAAGAAAGACTTTGATAGCTGCGTTGCTATTCACCCAACTTCATCTGAAGAACTTGTCACTTTACGCTAAACTCAGTCAAAACTCTCCCTATATCCATTTTACCTACAAGCTAAAAATCCGTTTTACTTTATTTTTTTTTTATTCCTCTCTTTATCGACCCTTTTGACCACTATATAGCACATTGAAAAAATATTAATAATATTAATAATCGCAGCTTTTACACAACTATTTCCTATAAATTTTCAATAAATTCCGTTTCTTGTAAGCAATATTTATTATGCAGTTCAATTTTAAATTATTCTAAATTATTTATTTCAATTTATTTATTCGTATTTACGTTGTATCTTTATAATTAATTATGTATAAAATATCTAGAATTTGTCGAAATCTCCAATAGCACACTAAATATATATCTAACTCTCTAATTCGATATTCTTTTTTTTTTTATATCCTTATTTAATGCATAGGCATATATACCAAATGAAAACTTTGATATCACACTTTGATTTATTGAATATAGATACGTGTTAGGCTAATTTTACAAGTTTAAAGAAATATAATTCTCAAAATTTGCCCTGTACAGTAATTTCAAGTATAACGAAAAAAAATTAAATGATCGTTTTTTTTAGTTCAAATGCTGAATGTAGTATAAAAGACCATAAGATTGAATCACATAACCAAAAGGCTATTCTGTAAGACAAAAATGTCTTGCAGATCTTAATGCACTATACGGTAAATAACGTTGTAATGACATTTATACAACACTGAACTAATCATTTGGATTAATTTCCAAATGGGTATAGAGCTGATTCAGCGACGGTGGGCAGTGTAGTTAAAATTATTAATCAAAAGCATTTTTACTTTAAACATTTTTATTAACTTTTACATTATTTTTAATTATTTATATTCGTGCCAAAATCAAACTTTTCAAGAAGGAAAAAAAAAACAATAACTAACTAATGCTGGGTTTTAACATTATTTCAATTAATTGGGTAGATTCATTAGCGCTTAACCATATGCAAATTGCCTAGAAATCTCAATCTCTTCTAATAAATTTAATTTTCTTTCAAGATAATATCTTTTTAACAAAAATATGTTATGCAATTAGAATTAAAGTATAGTTTACTATTAATTAGATTTAAAACATAATATTTATTGAAGATAAGGGCAATAAAAAAACAATAACATTGGTGCATTAAATATAGAAAAAAAACTTGGAAGGATTGAACGATGACTTTACAATCCCAAATCTTTGCGGACGAGTCTAGCACAAATTGGGTGATAAGTGCTCTCTAATCTCAAGAAAGTTTCTTTAGCTAGCTTATCTCCGCCTTCTTCGACGCACTTATTCAATAGACGGTAAATAGGTCTTGTAAATTTCATTCTTCCTTGATCTTCAACGATTCCGACTGCTGCTTTGAAGCAAGCTTTGTAGTGTGCGCCTAGAGCATAGTACAACCAACCGGCTCTTACCTCGAAGTTTCCGCAGAATGATAGTTCGTATAAAGAATCCATTGCGCCCAAAAGGCTGGGATTACTCAAATCAGTGTATCCAGCTTGATTATCACCAGCTGCTTGTTTCTCTTGACGGCTCTTTAACTCGTTGAAAAATATGAGTTTTTGGTGTGTGTAGAGCTTATCAAATTCAGCTTTATTGAACTCACTATAATCTCCTGAAGTAGCACACCACCTATCAGCCAAAGCAATAGCTGCAACTTGAAGAGAGTCATCGAATTTATTTTCTACAGGGGGCATTCCAGGCTTATTGAACCACGAATTACAATCAACAGTCTCTAATTTATTCATACCATCAACGCCAAGCTCTTCATTTACTCTTTCATAAAGCAGGTCTTTGAAGTCACTTGTTACAATTGATTTGTTTGAGAATTTGTGAATGTATGATTTAATAAAAGAACTCCAAAAACCGTGTCCCAAAAGTTCCTTTAAGTAGTACAATAGATTATATCCCTTTTCATATGGCACTGCTGAAAATGCATCATCAGGATGAACTCTGGTCAAGTTTGGAACGAGGTTTGTTAAAACGTTATCTTCGCCCATTAGCTTGACATCAGAAAGCAAATGTTCAAGACCTAAAGTTGAGAGCAATTGGCTCATTGGTTTACCGCTTAGTTCTGCAGTAATTTGTCTTTCAAAGAAAGTAGTCCAACCTTCATTAAGCCAAAAATGTTCCCAGTTCTTTGTTGTTACTAAGTTACCGGACCAACTATGAGCCAACTCGTGTGAAATAAGATCTACTAGGGATCTGTCGCCAGCAATCATAGTTGGGGTAACAAAGGTTAAGCAAGGATTTTCCATACCACCATATGGGAAGGAAGGAGGCAAAACTAATAGATCATAGCGGCCCCAAACGTATGGGGTGATTAAAGATTCGCCAACGGAAACAATATGCTCCAAGTTTTCAAATTCATATGCGCAAGCATCAATCATTTCAGGTTCTGCCCAAACAGCAGTTCTTGGGCCCAATTCATGCCTTCTCAAATCACCGACTGCAACAACAACTAAATATGACTATGGATATTTAATAAAGGTAAAAATCAGGTTAAAGATTAAGCAAGATGTGATTGAGATAAAGGGGCTATAATTTCTTAAATAAACAATATGTTATCTTACAGGGACAGGGATGTTTTGTTCAAAAGAGAATACAGTATGATCATCTTCTTCACGGCTACTAACAGAAATGGCGCTCATAAGACCAACTAGTGGTTTAGGAGTTCTTAAATTAGCGGTATATAGTATCTTCACAGAGGGACTGTCTTGGCAAGGGAACATGCTTCTAGCATAAATACTTTGGCATTGGGTGAACAAGAATGGATATTTTTTCCCTCTGGTTTGCTGTGGGGTTAAAAATTGAAGAGCAGCACTCTCGTCAGTTGTTTGATATTCAATCTTGATATCGATTTTGTCGCCTTTGTTTCTTGCGCTAAGTAAATTGATGGTGAGAGCTGAGCCATATAGTTCGTCCTTTTCAGCGAGAGAGAACTAAAATTTAAAATATGTATAAGTAGGATTAGCCAAAATACATAAAAGTTTGATCTAAGCGTTTATAAAATTGAATTTCTTTGTCGTTATAAACGAATATAATAGCTTAGTATTCAGGATTAATATAAATAATTATTATTAAAATTTCATATTTCAAATTTATAAAAGCGAAAATATTTGAATAAGCTTTAAAAATACCTCTAACTTTGAACTTTCAGAGCCATTATTGATTTCGTAGGCGGAGAAAATTGATAGACCATTAGTATCCAAAACAACTTGGCTGAGATTGGAGGAAAGAGCTTCAACAGATAGAACAACATGACCATGAAGAAGCTTTTTATCGAAATCGACTGCCAAATCTAGATGAATGCTTTTTGTGGTTACGTCTTGCAAGTTTGACAAAGAGTTAGGGTCGATTGAGCTCATTTTGTAAGTTTGATAAAAAAGTTAGAAAAAAAGAGTCTGGAAATTTAGCTAGAATTACTACAAGTTTTATTAAAGATAAGTAAAATGAAAAGAGAGAGATTGCTCAAGCGCTCTACCCATACTTGAGTAATATTTTAGCCCAAGTCTGGACTTTATTCTCACATTAGTTACAGTGTGAATTTAATGTTCATCCGACAAATGATCCTAACACTGACTCCCCATTGGACGTTTCTTTGGATTGTATGTTTACTTTCTCTTTACTCCTGGAATAATTAATCGCAAAAAATCCATAAAAAAATTAAATATTCAAATTGCAGCCACTAAAAATACCTAATTTTGTCAAAAATGTAACTCTAGTCGCCTATTCGCCTCAATCCCTAGAATGACTCCCCCTCGCCTCCACTCTATTATTTATTGGTTACACCTTTAAAAGTTATAATTTTTTATCTTACTGTACTTGTTTTAAATATTAACAAGTATAAATTGAGGCTGCTTGCTTTATTAATTTCTATCAAATGATTCTTATAGAATAAACGTATACGCTTCCAAGTATGATTGCTTATCAAGCTTATGAATTCGCAAAAATTCACAAATTTCAAGATATTTGAAATCACAAGTCTTTGCTAATATATTTCAACCAGAAAAAACAATATTTATTTAATGATTGTATACTTATATACATTAACTTGAAAATCTTTCAAATTACTATAGATTAATAACAGGAATTTTATATTTTAATATATTGATAATAAAATTCCACCAAATTATTTATCCATGTATTGATTTAATTTTATGTAAAAATTTACGCAAAAAAAAAATTAAAATATTGTCAATAATTTTTAGCTAATTTTTTGAAAATACTAAAATAATAAAAAAATTTTCTAAATAGTAAAAATATATGACCTAAAAATTGACCATGAGCCAACCAAGTTTCTTGATTTACGATTCTCATTGAAAAAAATCTAGTTATACTATTATATGATATAGCAATGTTAACTAATAATTTATTGTAAAATTATTTTTTACTCAATAAAATAATGATTGATCAAAAAATAATATATAACATATACTAATAATATCAAACCGTCACTTTTATATTTAAATTATACAATTTTGAATATAATATTTTTTGAAAAAAATTTCGATATCTTTCGTATCCATCCATTAATTAGAAAAAAAATGGAAAAAATTAATGTTTAAATATTTAAATAAAAAAACTAAAACTCATAAAAATAATACAAGAATTCAGAAAAAAAAATATAAGACGTTTCATTTTAAAATATATTAGATTTTATAATATTCTAAAAAACAATAAATCATAATATCAAAATGCACTGAATATAAATATTTCTATATTCTCGAATGAATTAAAAATACGAGATATTAAAACGAAATAAGATATTATTTTTATTAATCTTTAAAAATATTTAATAATTACAGGAAATGTTCATAACTATTTATATATATTTAAAATATAAATCCAATGAGATTTATATCTAATTAAAAAATTAAATCAATCTATTTTTGTAAGTATATTTACTTTCAAATTAATGAAATAATCAGGTAAAAGAAAATTCTCATAATTGATTGATAGCATTTATAAAAGATATTTTAATCCTAAAAAAATTAAATTCATCATAAAATTCTAAAATATATACCCTGTAAATTTTATTCATTTGAATTCTCATTTTTTATAAGTAGATTGATACTACTATAAATCAGAATTTTTAAGCCCTGGTTATGCTAGCATAGTATTTATTTAAATAAATTCTATTTATACTCATTAGAATTTCTAATATTAGTTTTCAATTCAAAAAATAAAATAAATCTAGTATTTTAAATAGAATTCAAGGAAATAAATTATATTATAAATTAATATGCATGATAAAAATATTTCAAATAGTGTCGAAATTCACCATTCAATAACAGATATTACATTATCATAAACTTAAAGTAATATTTAGATCGGAAAATATTATAAATTTCACAAAAAATATCTACTTGTTAATAAATAAAGATTTTTTTAAATATATTATATATTTTATTGTATGAGTTTAATAAAAGTTAAGAAACTGAATGTTGTGATCATACATGTATATAAAAATGTGTCAGATTTTACATGAATTCAACTATCAATAATAACTGATAACATAAAAAATATTATATAATACTATTTTTATACGAGGAACCTTGATATGATCATACAAAAATAATTATAATTTCTAGGCTATAAAAATCTGAATTATGATTTAAATTTAATTTTAAACATCCTAATCCAGAATATTTGTAATAATTATCATAGTAAATATACAATTTATTTATTGAAAAATACTTTTTGCATAAGATAATTTTAATTGCAATATAAGATTATTTAAATTTAAATGTGAAAGATGATATTTAAAAAATAAATAATGAATAAAGCCGCAAAATAAATAAAATTGAAAATCTAAATAGTTTTATGGAATAAATGATAATTTTTATGTCTACAAAATATCATTACTTGGTCTTAAATATATCACATTCATGACTAGAAAGGGTGTGAAAAACAGGGAGTATAATAATTTTAAAACTAAAGTTTATAAGCTTAAATCATAGACCATAAATGTCAAATTCCTTAGAATCTATCGTATATAAATTTTTAGATATTTTAAATATATGCGTGCAATAGTTGTATTTTAGGTGAGACAATATAAACGAAAGAATTAAATGAGTATAAATTAAATGAATAATGCATAATGTATGTATCAATATGTGTTGAAGCTTCGATTTTAGTTTGACGATACTGTTTCGAGGTTTAAAGAGCAGCTTACTTGACCAATTAAGTCATAAGGAACAAAGATTAGATAGTTAGAATAATTTGAGCTGCAATAATATATTAATCTCTCTCTCTCTCTCTCTCTGTGAGTGTGAAATAATAGGATGAGGAAATAGTTAGAATGATTACAAAGTATAATATGTTAAATAAAGATATAATTACAATTCTAATGTTATAACGCAGATTATAAACTAAATAAAAATCTGAAAATTAATAATGACTTATCATATAATTATAAAAAAAAAATTATACAGGAAAATGCAAAAAAGGCCGTCTTAGTGACAAAGATTTTACAAGATATAATAAAAGTAATTGAAAAGTTTTTGAGTTGAAAAATATATAAATTAGCAGATTTTTCTAGTTAATTGAGCACTAATTAAGAATTGAATATAGTAGAATAACAAAATAATACACTTTAATGACAATTTAAACTATTTTCTTGGTGCTCTTCGGTTTTTTTATTGATTTTCCTTATGTAAGCTAAATAATTAAACTTCCATAATGAAACTCAATTATATTGGAGATAGTTGTAGCTTTTTTAAGGTTTTTATGCATTTTTTTACTTTTTACTTTTTTTATTTTTTTCGAAAAAAAATGTAGCATGAATTTTATTTTAAAAAGTTAAAAAAACATTTTATAATTTGATAAAGGTAAATCTAAAAGTTTTACTAGATTGAACTACAGTATGAAAAAAAGTGATCGAATTTTTTTTCTTTTTTTTCTTTTATATAACTTTATATAAAATACATAATTAAATCCAAATTTTTATTTTGGTTTAAAAAAACATTGTTATTTATAAACACAAATTTTTATATTTATAAGATTTGAATTAAAAAACATATCTACAAAAATATTATAATATTATAAAAAATTGAAATACTTTTGTTTTTTAATTACAAACTAAAAACATTAATAACCCTTTCAATAAAACAATAATTAATTTTAAATTGCTGTTTTTTATGTTATATTAAAGTTGCTAAAAAAAATAAAAGCTTTTGAATAAAAATGTAAAAGATATCTCATCAAAAACAAACTCACATTGTTCCATGTTAAAAAATTGTCAATAACTGCAGGGAAATGACAGATAGAATATTTGCTATTTATTCCACAATTATATTTATGTTTATATGCGGAGGGGTTTTCTTTTCGGTATGCCCTTTCTTCCTAAGAATTATTGGGACAGTCGAATTGTTCTGAGCTTCTTGGATCTGGTCTCTTTCAGAAGCAGCTATATTTTCTGTAGTCATTGTGTTTAGATAATTTGATATACTAAGACTAGAAATAAGGTTTAAAGTAGTAATTAAAAAAAAGTTTTTTTTTTGTATTTTTTTATGAATAATACTTATTAAAATGTGTATTAATGGTATGAACCAATCAAAAATAGTGGGTAAAGTATGAAAAGTAATTTTTTAATTTTAATTAAATTTCGTGACGCTCAGAAAAATATTTTACTATCGATTTTTTCGGTGTCCTACTTGCTGGTAATGATCTTACTAATGGCTTTTATACTTTATTTATTTATTTTTTACAGTTTTTTTTATATCTAAATACATTTTTCCTATAGTAAACTTACATCTACAACTGATCTATTATGCATCTACAATTTGTCCATTTCAAACTTATTACAATTATCAATCGCTCCTTATAATCTCTTTGTAAAATATTTCTTTGGAATCGTCATTATAGTACTTCAATAAGATAGTCCAATTAATTCGTTATTACAGGAACCTATCAACAATATTTTGATAACAAATTTGAAATTGAAATTGAAATTACTTCCACGTATATCTACACTAAAATAATTATGGCATTATAAAGGTTGTACAAAAATAATACGAAGGATAACATTGAGTTTAACTTCAAAATAAAAAATCCAATCTTAGAGAAATAAAAGGATAAATAAAAAACAATTTAATATTAAAATATCTTTCCAAAACTTGCGAAAAAACTTATAAAAATTATTTCTTAAAGTTGAAAAAGAAATTTTAATCCGATTCTCTTAAAAGCAAAAATTTCTAAACTGTTAATTTTTTATAAAAACCATAATAATTAGACTTTTTACGATTGGGAAAATGTACCATGACCTGAAGAGACTATTTTTACTCCATACCTGAAATATGGGGGCTATTGGGTTTGGTATAAAATTTAAATTTCAGAATAAATATGGGTCAGTAATCGTATGAGGATGTTTTGGATCATCTGGAGATTGGAACACAAACAAAATCAATGGTACTGTTAATTTTGAAGTATAAGTTATTAGATTAGTAACTAAAAAGTACCATCAATAATAACAGCTTGGATTCAAATTCATTAATTTTTAAGCAAGATAACGCCAGGCACCATACATCTCAAAGAACAAAATCATACTTGGGAAAATAATGTATTGTACGCATCTTTGTTCACCGCACTCTCCAGATCTAAACCAAATTGAAACGCTCTGGGAAATATTTAAAAGCAGGTTTAGTTATTATCATAATCATCCAAAAAATATTGATGATTTTTATAAAAGAATAGAAACACAATGTAATAAAGTGTCTGTGGATACTTGGAAAAAAATCAAAAATTTAATGACAAATAGGATAAATGATTTATTATATACTAAAGGTAGATGTACGAAGTTATGAAAAAAAAAAGAATTAAACAGTCTTTTTAATTTTTTTACTTATATAAGATTTTTTATGGACTTTAAGAGTAATAAACATATGATCATTTATCATTTCATTGACAGTAGTATACCAAGTCCTCGTTACCTGTAAAAATCTTGAGTTTACTAGGTTTAGTATCAAAAAAATTATCTAAAAAATCGATACCACTCGAAAAAAAATTTTCAGGCTGATAATCAAGGCTATGATATTTAAATTTTGCGATTTATATATATCTTTATGGTATTTTCTTTCGTATGATTTCAAAGATAAAAAAAAATCTTATTTATTTCATTTTCCTATATATTCATTGAAATGTAATAAATAGTAGTATTCATTAATTCACAAAGAAATTTTTAAAACAGATTACAGTGAAATAAAAAAATCTATTATCCATTAAATATAAATTATACTATAACAATTAAAAATTATATGAACACAATATTCAAAAAAAAAAATAAGAAAAATCAGAAAAATTCATGTGAAGTGGATAATGAGATTTGGGCATTAAATCAAGTAATTATAAATCAATATATAGGAGTTACTAACTAATTTTTCATTATTTGATCATATCATTGTTTTTTTTATTACTAATTAACATTTCTAATCTTATATTAAAATGAATTTATAAATTATAGACCTTATACAAATAATAACCATATAATAACATAAGTGATTAATGTCTAATGGATATCGTGGAAAATATCTAATATAAATATATTTCATATAACAAGTGGATAGTGCCTGATATTCAAAATCACTCAATTTGATATAATATATTATAGATAATTACTTAATATTAAGTAGCTTAGGAAAAAAATATTTACAATGAAAAATTAAAATAGTCATAACTTCCATAAAAAGTAAGATCTTATAGCTATTTATGCTTATAACACATTATAATTTTCAAACTGGCTTATATTGTCCTCTAAATAGTTATAAAGCTGAACTATTTCAAGTAATTTTTTTTTAGCATACAAAAAAGTTAAGTTAGAAAAATTAGAGTGTCATGTGATAGATAACAGTCTTATTTTAATATACTAATTAATGAATTTTATTATTTTAATTTTTTTTAACTTATCATTAAAGTAGTAATAGAAAGAATAGAAATATCATGGTAAATATGTTAATAAATTCTTGAAATTCATCAATAATACATAATAATCAGATAGATATGAGAAATTTATAAAAAATTATTTGAAGTTGAGAAAATTTGAGGAACTCAATCGATAAAGAAGAATTGTATATCAATCTTAATCTGAATATGATATTGAAGTATTTTTTGTCGAAATAGCAGCTATAGTTCCGAGCTATATTCTCAAAAAATGATTTATCTATTTATTCTCACCTCGATCAATTATTTGTATATTTAAGCGATCTACTTGAGGAAATTTCCGAATCGATTAGAGCGTTTATCTCAAAATCAATAATCCTCAACATCAGCTAAGTACTGAAGATGTAGTGGATTTCTTACTAACTGAGCAATATGAAATGTATTTTTAATTCTGATGTTTATAAGTGCTAAAATGAAAGCTACATATAACCCTTGTTATTCGCGATATTTTTTTTTAAAAAATTTCTCGCGAATAACATGATCCAATTTATGCTCAGATTACAACATAATTATGTCAATTTGTTCTCATGAAAAATTTGTACTAAAAAAATTCGCGAATAAAAGGAATTTTCTGCAGGTCAAGTATGAAAATATTTTAATAAACTCGCGTATAACGAATTTTACCTGTGCCAAAACTTCTTGAACCAATGAAAAGTATATAAATAATATAGAAGTATAAACTTTATTGGATAGATAAAATAATTAATCCATTATACGTCATTTTATGGATTTATATTAAGTGTTATCATCCTTATTAATAAATCACCGAAAACTACAAATAAAGTTAATATAAAAAAAAATTTTATTGCTTTTTTTTAGATTTTTAAATGCTATGGCTCGCATTATCGATATCCTTATCATCTTTTCTTTGGCATTGATACTCTATCAGCAATAATTAGGATTTTAAATTTTAAAATTTAAATTCATTCTATGATGAGCTCAGAAACAGTAACCTCAGAAGCTGTAATCGCAAATATTCTAATCGCTATTAACGACATAACCTCCAAGGTTAATATCTGATCGTGGGGAAGAAAGATGAAACTACATCCAAGGACGATCAGCACATCTCAGTTTGTAGCCCTGAAACAGTTCTTAACGTTTACTCAGAACTGGAGAGTCTTATCCCGTCAATTCCAGGAAACTCTTACAGAGCGATGCTCACTGATGAAGAGAAAAAGAAGGCAATCTATGGATGCCCCAAGAGTAAAAAGGTCAGCCACAACCCTTCCTTGATTAAAGAAGCGGCTCATGGTTCAGTCAAGAAGGCGGACGCAGCATTCTACGCTATTCAAGTCACACTGGCACATCGAACGCGTCCGATTGACTATTTTATTCATAGGATGCTTCATTCGAATCAAAGCCTGACATTAGACGATCCGGTATTGACATACTAAACACAATTAGACGCATCCTGGAAAACGCCGCATTTATGCCAACTCAGGCTAGGCTGGACAACTTTCACAGTGGAATTTAATTCACCGGAAAAACCGAAATAGTAGAGGAATTAGAGGTAAAAACACTTTTGGATAGCGAAAAATTCGAGACTCAACTAGCAGTGATCAAATCTACTAAGCGTGCCAGAGTTATGAGGTCTTTACTCGGGCGCCAGCAGACTGAAGGTCTTCCGATCCTTGTCAGGTCCATTACTGCAACTGCGCCAATTACCGAAGCTGCAGCGACAAGACCGGCTCCGAATTCCTCACGTGGGGGGTTTCAGAAGGGAGCCAAGAGCAGGGGTCGAGGGAGACTGTAATGGCTTCAACCGCTCTTCCAGAGGAAGGGCGCCTCTCGATGTTCAGACACGCCTGGGAAAAGCTCACGGACAATCAGTGGGTCCGGAACATCGTGGAGAAGGGGTTCAAAATACCTTTCAAGAAATTGGAACCGAACAGATAAGATTATGAGGAGAATTGGCAAAGTCTTTTTGTAGAGGCGGGCCATGCTTTGGTAAAATTCAGCTATACAAGCGGCCCTGCTCTACAAAAAGACTTGAAAGGTTCGACGAGGAATCCGTAGAGTCCCCAAAAAGATATTCTGACGGGGCCGCCACCACTAACATCGCATCCTCAGCGATACAAGCGGAAGCTCAGCCGCGAGGCCCACCAGATCCTGGCGGAGGAGGTGGCATCCCTACTAACAAAGAGAGCAATAGAGGAGGTGATGAATCCAAGCCCAGGATTCTACAGAAATTTATTCTGCATTCCAAAGAAGACTGGGGAGCTACACACAGTATTGAATCTAAGGAAGCTGAACCAGTGCCTCGAGGAAAGGTGCTTCAAGATGGAATCTCTTCAATCATTCTGTAAAATAATCCATAGAAAGGATTTTATTACGTATTTGGATTTGAAGGACAGAATCCTTTATATTCTAATATACAATTCTTGCAGGAAATACTTGCGTTTTTGTTGGAATAGAAGAAGCTACCAGTTCCTTGTTCTACCGTTCGGTATTCGCTGAGTCCTCATACATTCACTAAAATCCTGCGTCCAGTTCTGAACTGGGCACAGATTCAGAAGATCGGGGTATCAGCATACTTGGACGACGTTATAATAGTAGAAGAATCGAAAGAAGTATGCATGAGACACACAGGGCTTAAAAATTCGAACCTTACCGAGCTGGGATACTTGATAAACACGGTCAAGTCAGAGCTGATCCCCTCTCAGAGAATCATACACCTTGGTATGACCATAGATAGCAGGGAGATGTCCTTGAAAGTTCCAACGTCAAAGATCCGTGACCTACAACGAGAAGTAGGAAAACTTATTAACACCGGGAAGACGTCGCTCACATGCCTAAAGAGATTTATCAGAAAGGCACAAGCGATTTGATTGGCGCTCCTACCGGGGCTATTAATTCTGGGACGACTGCTAGAGCTGAAGTACCAATCCTGGTTGAAGAACTCTTCATTCATATCGACGGTCTTCCTATCAGACGAAGAAATAAATAATCTACTGTTCTGGAGGGGCCACTTAAAGAAAATTAATGGTCTTTAGTTCCTTAGGAAACCTCATAAATCGAGATATTTACATATTCGAGCGATAAGCCCTGTGGTGTCTTCGTTAGCCACAAGAGCTACTCTGATTTATGGGAAAAAATCAAATGCAAAAATCCACATCAACTGCAAGGAGCTACTCGCCGTTCTAATTGCATTGAAACTGAAAGAAGCGGTGGGCCAGTCAGTTCTGATCTACCCAGACAATACAACCACCATAGCATACTTAAAGAAATTCGGTGGAATTACCTCACCAAAACTTCTTAGCATAGTGGAACGCCTATGGGAGCATTTCCTGAAGACGAATGCCAGGCTTCAAGTAACGTATATCGTGTCAGTTCTAAACTCGGTGCATCCACCGAGCCGCTTAACTGCAATTACAGAATGGTCACTTTCGAGCAGGGAATTTTACCAATTGGAAAAGAGGTACGGGAAGCACGAAGTGGACCTCTTTGAATCAGAGATCAACAAGAAGATACCAAAATATTACAGCTGGTATCCGGACCGCCAATCTATAGGCCAGAACGCGCTGCAGTACAACTGGGCAGGTTGGAAAAACCCTTACTGCTGCCCGCCATGGAACCTGATTGCACAGATAGTCCAGAAGACGAGACGAGAGCGGATAACAATGACTATAATTACACCCGCATGGACGTCGGCGATTTGGTTTCTGGGCATGTTAGCACTATCGATTTCACAGCCACAAACTCTACAAGCAACCGAGGTGGTCCCCAACTCGAAAAGCGGAAAGTCCCCGCTAACCAAGGACAAATACTGGGCTCTAATGGCATGGAGAATCAGCGGAGCGCCCTCAAGGACAAAGGTGTCTCCAACACTGCAATCATACTTATCTTTAATAGTCAGCGGTCAGAAAGGTTAAGATCGACATACTACCCAATCCAGCAAAAATATAAGTACTGGCACAGAAAACGATACAAAGACTCTGCAATATCAGTAATCAGCGCAGTAAAAATCCGGAAGAGATATATACCGAATCGAAGCTGAGCGTAAATACGATCAAAGTGTATAAATCAGCTATCTGTCAGCTCGTCTCCAATCCATAGTCAATAAGTGAAAACGACTGCATGCGAAGATTAATAATAGCTCTGCAAGAAACGACTATAACTAGTTTCATTAGGCCTTCTATGGATATATCACCGGTCATAGAATACTTCAGAGAAATAAGTGATAACGAACAACTAAACATCAAGAGTCTAGCTATTAAAACATGCTGTTTGCTGGAAGTATGCGGTTATATGCGCGCGAGCGATATACACCGCATTGACGGCGCACAGACCACCACAATTGACGGAACGCTAAAGCTGGTCACCGTAGCACTAAAGGAGAAACGCAAGGGTTGCCCAATCATTAGGCCTTGTGAAATCAGCTGACACTCTGATAAACTTCTATGCCCTATGAAGCATATATGGTATATAGATCAAGGGCTGAAAAAGATTTATGCACAACCCCGTACATTAACGACAACAAAATTATAGTTAATAGGCTATATCGGTATATTAATGACTTCAACAAACCATTTTCAGTCAATAGTATAACTAGGAATATACACAATATTTCAAATATGATTGCACGACCACCAAATACACCTACCTCAAAGGCGAGAGCTATTGGCGCAACCATAGCGGCAAACGCAGGAATACCCTCTGACACAATCTTCTCTCAAGCATTCTGGTCAAATTATGAAATCTTTAATAATTATTTTCGCTTGTCACGCACAGTATCAAAAAAAAAATCACACAAGCGATAATTACACTGGAGTCACTTAATATGAATCAATCCAATGGCGTATAATATAAAGTTAATTTAGTCTTTGATGACTATTAACTATTATTATACTAATGATGGATTAATATTTATTCCATCAACCCAATTCCCATTTATGTTATACCTTTGCGAAAAGATGATGAGATTATTAAGAATTCGTACCATAGCATTTATAAATGTAAAAAAATTTATTTTATTTTATTTTATTTTAATTTTTAGTTTTCGATGATTTATTAATAAAGATGATAACACTTATTATGAATCCATCATTAGTATAATAATAGTTAATAGTAATCAAAGACTAAATTAGATTTATATTATTAAATAATTCAATCAATATTTAGCCAATTATGCTATTAAAATAAATTTAAGATTTTTTTTCGATGAAAGGGTTAAATAAATCAGAAACACTGCATTGATCAATCATCGAAGAAAAAAATTCGCATAAATCAAAAAATAATTTAAAATTTTTTTATAGCATGTCAAATTTTCACGAATAACGAGGGTTATATGCAGTAAATAATTTCTTCTCTATAAATATTTCCATAATAGGACGCATGTGATATTAAAATTTGAAAATATACCTTTTCGTAAAGATCAAATTTCAATGCATAAATAAATTAAAATAGCGATATATTTTACAGATTTCAATTAAAATACTTCTAAAGCCATTTTCAAATGATTAGATCATTTAAAACTCAATGGATAATTTACCCTTGGATTTTGGTCTAATTTAATGATTTATTTCCAATGCTACAACCTGCTATTATTATTTAGGACATAAATGATATATAAGCTATACTAATGTTTTCCTATTATAAATAATTTTATTTACTCTTTATTTTGTTTTTAAAATATATATTCTATTATTCTTTTTGTGATAATTACTTATAACAGCTAAAGGAATTTTTGATTTGAATGACTTATTTTTCTTTCAATCGTCTTTTTAATCATGCTGTAGTTATAAAAATGACTTACGTTGTAGATTTTAAGATACCACTACCTTTATTTTCAATTAAGGATTTATATTTGATTTATTTAAAGTTATGGTTGTTCGAATATAAATCAATAAAAATAAAAACTAAATATCAAGGTTTAAAGTTTTGAATTAGTGATAGTATTTAAAATTTTTAAGCTTACAGATATACGAGATTTAAGATTTTATTACTTTTTACTCTTTGTTATATTTTGAAGCTTATTTATTTGATAACTATAAAAACTAAATTTAAAACTAAAAAAAATATTACGGAAACTTATTTTATAATAATTTTTCGAGAGCGCGTCCAAAATTTTGGGCACTGTTAGCTTATTATATAAATTTTGGTGAGCTAAAATTTTAATGTTTCCACTTGCTATTAGTATTATTATTGTTCTATTTCATTTTATGCGGTAGAGTTTCATTAGTTTTTTTTTTTTTTTTTTCTTTGTAAAATGAGTTTTATTTATGTTTATCCGATAATATCAAAAGCTATTTATATTCGAAATTTTCAGAAAAATATATTTCCCAGTGCAAACCTAAAAAAATAAACAAAATTTCTTTCTTTTCACCAGTTTCTTTTCAATTTATCTTTAATATAGTTTATTTCTTTGTAACCGGTCGTGAAATCACTCTGCGACTCTTATGTATTTTATTAAAAAGACAAGAAAAGAATTTATAAAAAATAAATACCTTTTTAACTATCTAATTATTAGTTACTAATTGCATCATACGTTTTTAAAGCCGCGCAAACTTCTTTGCCATTATAGAACCCATGATTAAATACAATTTTGAATACTCGGCGTTGCATAATAGAGGATTTTGAGAAAAAAAATCCAAATTAAACGACTAAATTAAATAAAGTATTCATTAAAGGATGATTTTCAATTTTATTGAAATAAGTTCAAAGTGTCGTATAATTAATAGATGTATGATAAATTTGTCAACTGATCATTGATCCTTGCACAGATATCTAATTAAATGCTTCAAAGTTATCTTTTAAAGATCCATTTAATTTTATTTAATTTTTTTCTAAATATTTCCACAGTAAAACAATAATATTATATCAAATGTAAATGAAATTTCAGATTGCTAAATATCGAAATCAATTTAATTTATTGACAACTATTTGAAACGTTTTAGAGGTTATCCCAAATAAATGAACTTTTTCGCATATTTAATAAGGTAGATTTTCTTCTATTTTCTCCTATTTTGCAAATTTTTGATTTTTTGTACAGGTTTAGGAAATACAATTTATTCTCGAGAGAATTTTTTGGCATTGAAATCATAAAATAAATCAAATCACATTAGCATTTTGTGAGTAAGACTAAAATTTTATAGATTTTTTTTTTGAAAAATCAATGCCGAGGATACTTTCCGATAAATTGACTGGTAAAATTTAAGCCATAAGATTATACATTTATTGATTGAATAGAAAGATATAATTTTTACAATTTTATCTATTAGATACTTTTCAAACAAAATTTTTTTTGTCTTAGCCTCTCTTATGTTTTATCAATCTATTCATGAGCCCAGAATTTATAAATCATCTATGGCTAGTTAGTTTAGAAATCTTTTCCTGGATGCGTTTTGTTTAATATTATATATAATATCTAAAAAAAATCAATTACTTTTCATTAACTCTTTCCCGTGCAAGACTCTATAAAAAATTTAATTTTATTATTCGTTTATGATTTATAAGCAAACTTAATATTTGCAGCTACCATAATTTATACCAATAATTGATTGAGCCTAATTTTCTATACTTGTTGAATCAAAAACAGTATACGATCCGGGAATGGGTTAAATGATAGTGTTGGTATATTTTTAGTTTTAAGGAAACTATTTTATCTGAATGACTCACCTGTCTTGTAAATACAAAGGTGACAATAAGCATCAGTGTGATATACAGTTCAAGTCAAGTTATATCAGACATTTTTAATTTTTCTATCTACGAAATTGGCTTTCATAAAAATTATGTACTAAATTGTTAAGAATAGAAAATTCAGAGTTATTTTGCTCATTGTATTTATTTTTAAGCGATTTTTATTTAATGCTAGTGAAAATAAAAATTTTGTTGGTGATATTTTTTATAATTGTTTGAATTAATTTCGAAAATTCGTTCATTATAGCCAATCCATAATACTTAATGAAACAAATAAGATTTTTTACATTGAAAATATAATTCAGAAAATTATTCGATGCAGAGATTTCATTTTTTTAGGTTAAATTTCCAATGACACATTTTTAATCTGGTATTATACATGTTTATATTGTCAGCTTACTTATGAGCTTTATTATGTGTATGTAACCTTCTTTTTTTTTTTTTTGAAAGATGTATCCTCAGTATTATTCGCCATAGCAAAATTGCTACTAATCCTTTACAAGCATAATACATTTCATTGGATAGCGTTAGATGCTATGTATAAATAATCGATCCAACTTTAGCCAATAAAAAAATTAATTGAAATTA
>LSSN01003358.1:0-16556 GCA_001970855.1 Smittium culicis | reverse complement strand
TTAAGCGAATCGAATAATAAAATTTTTTTTAAAGAGCTGTGATTGGGAAAGGGACAAATTTCGGAGTAAAGTCTGGGGTTAAATAGCGCTGGCAAATTGAAGGGCGATAAAGGGGTTATATTATTCCTTAGGGATTCTTAGGCATTAACGTTTCAGATCTGATGTTTCAAAAGATAACTTGAGTATTAATGCGACAATTAGGGGGCTTAATAAGCGTGCATAAGGTATTATTTTTAGAGTAAGGTGATCAATTTTTTGGAATAGTAGTGATGTCATATAAAGGCTTTTAACAGCGTATTGCACACATACTTTAGATGGCTGGATATAGATTAGTTGGAGATTGAGATTGAGATTGAATTTGAGTTTGATATTTGGGACAGATATTTGATTTTTGGGCGACGGAAAGATATTTCGAACTAGCAGGATCGTCTACAGATAGTAGTAGTTTAGAGATGGTCTAAAAATAGCAGCAGCACGAGGCGGTTGTGTGGCGTGTAGCTGGCCAGAAGAATAAGGTTTTGCGAACGGCCTATTCACATCTATCAAATGGGAATGGAAGATTCAAAGGCTATATAGCTATGGATAATTATTGGCTTTTATCTACATGGTTGAGCTATAGCTATTGGCCTAGACCTTAGTAGGTGTACGAATGATATTGAAAAAGTATTATATGAGCATATTTAATCCAAACAGCATTACAATCTATTGGTAATGCGCCCAGTAATATATTGCAGACAAAAGGAACGGACTATTGGTAGGCTCAGAAATATTGTTTGCAACTTTAGAGCCGTACATTAAAGCCGAAAGAAGAGTAAGGTTGCAATAAGGGCTATTATAATGCGCAAATTGACTAGAGCTAGTTTGTAGCGAGACGGATCCAAAATGACTTAAACTCCGCACACTTCAATCTAAATTCAGGAACCACTTATATCAATTGCCGCCAAAAGTGCGTTATAAACTAAAATATCAGATGCGCATATATGATTCGTAGGCATATTTAATCTATTAGATTTCACTTGCCAGCACATAAATGATGAGCCAATACACTAAAGATGTTTGGGATTTAAAGGCAATTATCGATTACAATAGGCTCGTCACCATAAAAAAGGGCTAACGCCTGCTAAAGAGGTAGTTGATCCGCCGCCAATCGCTTTTAGGCTTTATAGTGGGCCAATTTCCTTGAACTTGAATAGCAATTGATTTAATTTTACGCAAATTAATATTCTTCCAATTTAAAGCTAACTTTTCTACCCTTTGCTCTTCTGAATTAAGTACTACTCTACCAATCCCCGATATCTTCACTCTATCCCAACACTCTCTTTCTTATCACCTTCGCCTATCCCCAATATTAACCATAACTATAACTATAGCCATAGCCATAGCCATAGCATTAACCCAACCGGTAACCCCTTTAATACAAAAAACCAAGCTATAAGTCGCCACAACTTCAATAGCTCCCTCCAGCTTTTTTTTAATAAAAAAAATCAAACTAAACTCTTCACGCTACTAGCTTAACTTTATCTTAAATGGAGAAAAAGATTTTCGGCATTTCAATCAAGTACTTGTCGCTACTTGTTTTGGTCGTCCAAAACAGTATGCTCGTCATAGTAATGAGGTACTCTAGAGTTGTCAGCGACATCAAGTACTTCTCTTCTACCGCTGTCTTCTTCGCCGAACTCTTCAAACTAGTATCGTCGTGCGCTTTGTACTACAACGAAGACTCACACCTTATTAACACCAACGGTATCGGCTACTTCTTCCATCAAGTCTTTGGCACCGATTCTTGGAAAATGGTCATCCCCGCCTTCCTATACACTTTACAAAACAACTTACAGTATCGCGCTGTTTCGCTCCTCGATCCTGCCACCTTTCAAGTTTCCTACCAAATGAAGATCCTCACCACCGCTTTATTCTCCGTCGTATTGCTCAAAACCATTCTTGGTGCCGTTAAATGGTCCTCTCTACTAATGCTTACAGCTGGTATCGCTCTTGTTCAGCTCGACTCTTCCTCCGCCTCCACCGCCTCCTCTACCCCAAGTGCTAAAATGGGAACAATCAAAAAGTTCGAAGGTCTTGTTGCTGTCGGTATTGCTTGCCTCCTCTCCGGTTTATCTGGCGTCTACTTCGAACTTGTCTTAAAGACTACAAAAAAGTCCGTCTGGCTACGTAACTTGCAGCTCTCTATTTACTCCCTGATCCCTGCCACTATTGGTATCCTCCTCGTTGATGGCTCTGAAATCAGTCAAAAAGGTTTCTTCTACGGATATACCATCTGGACTTTCGGCTCCATCATGTGCCAATCCCTCGGCGGCCTGGTTGTTGCTGTTGTTGTCAAATATGCTGATAACATCCTCAAAGGCTTCGCTACAAGTATCTCCATCATTTTATCTTGCATCCTCTCCATTTGGATCTTTGACTTCAAGGTTACCCTCACCTTCACTCTTGGTACTATCCTCGTTGTTTACTCAACATACCTCTATGGAACTGTCCCCGACAAAAGAAAAGCCCCTCTTACCAACGATGAAAACGAATACGCCCTTAATTCTGAAATTAAAAATTTTGATAATCACTCAAGCTCCTCTAGCAAAGTCCTACAAGTCCCTAAAACCGTATAGTCCTTACCTTTAACAAAATTAAAGCTTCGCCCCACTTTCCCCTTCTATATACCCTTATTCTTTTTTTATTAAACTTAATTTATATAAATTCCTCCTAACCCATCCCTCCCCCTTCTTTTTTTTTTCCCCCTCATCAATATATTCTGTTTTATCTTCGCCCTTTTCTCTCTCTTTTTCCTTTATTAAATATTTCATTCAATTTGACTCAATTATTATCAGCTCTAAAAAACATTATTGAAAATATCTTATTTGCCCTCCCCCCCCCCTCCCCCCACCAATACCTATTCTTTTTATGATCGTTGACTTCCACACTCTGCTATAAAATGATTAAGCAAATCCCCCAGATCTTTTCTATTTTCTTAGTCAAGTTCCACGCAGTAAGAGGCCCTGAAATTGACTTTGTAATTCCTAAAGAAAAGTCTTACATTATCGCTGGGTATCCCCAAAAGGAAAATAAAAAAACTAACAACTCCTCTACCCAAAAGCTCCCTAGCTTGTTCCCAAACAATTCTCAAAATGCCCTCCAAGATCCCTTTGCCTTAAACGTCGACACCAACTTCTCTAATTCTCCTATACAACTAAGCAGCAGCAAACCCCAAAGCAGACGACTTTCTTCTACTTCTTTCCCTCCGTCAATATCCGCTTCCGATTCCTCTCATCTCTCCAACATACACAACGCCATCGACTTTAATTCAATCTCTTCGATCTTAATGCCAAAACAAGTCCTATACGAGCGCGTAATTAAAATACACCACAACGGTTACATCATTCTCGGTTATCCTGTTGGCGTACGAGGCCCGTACGAAAGAAACGCCCTCATATTTAATTTTTGCTTCGTCCTTAAAGAAGAAGTTGACTCCTCTATATACAACGCCGTTGTAAAGAGATTTGGCCAGCTAATGAAAGGTTTGGAAATTAAAATGGGTTTCCTAAGAAATAAAATTTACAAAAGTTCTTTGAAACTCCTTGTCGAAAAACTAAAAGACGACCTAAACATGTTTGGCGAATCTCAAATATTACTCAAATTGCCCGTTACTTCTGTTGGTCAAGACCAATCAAATGTTGAATTCAACATTAAAATATTCCCCTCCTTTGAAAAAATCATCCAAGTCAACCCTTACGACGTTCCGATTTTAATCATCAATGCAAATGACTTGGTCCAAGAAGGTGATGATCACGATATAGGTATGGAACGTGTTATACGCCACATAAATAACATCAATCACGTTAGAAGAATTTCACAGCTAGCCGATATATCTGAAAACCGCGTCATATATATATTACAACACTTACATTACTATGGCTGTATCAAATTCACTGAAATTTTTCAGGTATTTAATTTTCTTTTGCCCCTTATAACATAAGATGCCTTAAAGCTCATCACTAACTCTCTAATCTTCTCTGCCTTTATCGCTATTCTAATTTTCTCTAATTCTTAAAAATTCTATTTCATTCTACTAAATTTTTAAACCCGTTTTATATCATATCACAGTTCTCTAACAACTATTCTGCCACCCCACAACTACGAAAGCTGCTCGAAAGCGACGAACTACAAACTGAATGTATCGAATTTGTCATAACAAAGGCTACTAAACTAAATAATATGCCGTCAATAACTATCATTTTTAGGCTTTACAGCTCTTTAAAAGGTGATATGACTCTATCTGAATGGATGTTAAAACATGAAGTGGATTGGAGCATTATCGACATCAGGTACTTTTTCAAATACCAATTTTTTTTTTTTTAGTTAGCAATATTATTTTAGCTAATACAACTGACATTTAACTTATATTTATTTTTGAGAATCGATGCTTTATCTACATACAACCTCACCTTTTTCAATTTATATTCTAGAAAATTCATTATGTTTGGAGTCCTTTATGAACTAATTTCTCAAATTAGAATATTCCCAATCCTCATAAATTACAAAAAAGCAATCGAAGCTGGGCTAGAAAATAACCTAATTGAGTAAAAAAAACATAATTATATACTACTTAACTTAATAAAAATCTCTTCGTGTTTTTTTCATCTTTTAGACTTCTGGACGGTACCAGACATATAGATGAAATATCTTTCATTATTGGTATCGACTCTCTGTCCCTAAGAAGGATCCTCAAAGATAACTCTGACTGTGTTGCCCTAATTTCCAGGTAGATTCCCTGAAATATCTAATACAATTATTTTTTATTCTTTAGTTTTTATAATATGCAGATACTCTGTATAAAATATCATTTTAATTAACAATACTATCGTAACAATAAAACTCTATTTAAAAAATTACAAAAAACTAATTTAATCATACTCATTAAAAAATAAAATAGGCAATAGATCTTACTTCAGTTTGGCCACTCCTCTAGATCTCACCCATATTACTATTTAAATAGTATACAGAGTAACCAGACGGTAGGTGGAAATATCCCTACTTTCATCTTGTATAATATTTTTGCTTTATTAACTAACGGTCATCCCAGCTAGTTAAATATCTACTTTATTTATTATTTTTATTTTTTTCGCGATTATGTTTCATTCAAATTACCCTTTAGAATTTTTCAACATTTAAAGCTATAAAAAGTCTTTACTGTAAAATTTACATTTTGTATTGTAAAATTTCCATCTGCAATCTCCCCCTGTATCCTATTTTATTGAGCAATTTCTACCATCCAAAACTCAGTAAATAGTTTGTTAATTGGAATTTATATGTCAATAATTGTAGCCACGGAATTTTTACTAAAATGAATCCATTCTTTTATAAATTGAATAGAGAATTAAAAAAATTTTACTTCAGGTAATATGCATTTTTATTTTTATTTCAAAATACCCCTTAGCCTGAAACTGGAAGTCCTTTTATAAAAAAACCTCGTGAACATTCTCATTTCCAAAAAATTTTAGCGAAAAATAATTGACCACTGCAATCTAGAAAAATAAATATCATTTTTACTTTATTATATAGAATTCTACTATGTCTATACACAATAGTTTATTCGTATAACTAGAATAGCTTCTTTCTATAATAATTTATATTGCATTTGCCCGATTTTTTTTATTTTGGTATATTTGCAAATTATACAAATATTTTATTGCTCATTTGATTATATTTCGTTACGAAAGATATCACATTTCAATAAGTTTATTTTTCATTCAAATTTTTGCTAGTTGGTCATTTTAAAAAATATGTGGTGATTCTTAACGTACTATTCAATTATAACGAGTGATAACTTGCATCACGCAAAAAATTTTAACACCAAAGCTGTATTAAATTTGAAAATACATTAGATGCTATCATTCGAACATCTTTTTTCATTCACTTTTGTCAATTTAAAATCATGGTTTTTAGCCATTTTTTGTATAAATATTATTTTTCAAAGTATTTTATTATAAAATTTAATAGTGGAAAAAGGGCCATGAATAGAATATTTTCTAAATCTTTAAAGAATCTTATTTAGCCAAATTCTAACAAAAATAAAACAAAAAGATACGCTACAGACAGAAAAAATATTATTAGATGTATCCTTTTCCTCAAAAAACCTTTAATCATTTACATAAGTTCTTCCATCATCATTTACACCTTCATCACAATTATGCTAGAGATTGTAAATATGAATACCGTCTTTTTTTTTACCGCTTTAACTTTTATATCTTTTTTAGTAGTAATTATATAACAAAAATGAAGAAATAGCAGGTCAAAAAATTTTTCTGTGTATTTGAAATTTGAAATTTGAAATTTGAAATATAACGCAAGAATCCGATAGTGTAAAATAAACCAATATCATTAAGAAAATTATTAAAATTCCAGAATTTTTTATTCAAAATAAAAGATCAATTTCAAAAGACTAAATTATATAAACATATAATTAAACTATGGATACGATTTCTAATAACCATTGTATTATTAAGTTTTATAGCCCAAGTTATAAATATGAAATTTTATTTTATCTTTTCTAAAAAAAAACCTCCCACCCATTAACTACGATATTCTATTATATTCCTATCTATATTTAGAATCATGGTGGGGAGCAGAGGGCTAAGTAGTATACTACTATATTTCTTTATTGTGTTGGAAGAAAGCTTTCAGGTATTCAAAAAAATCTGAAATAGCGAAATATCTTTAATCTTAATATTTTATTTAAAGAGCATGTCGACTTTTTAATACGCAATTATATAAACTAATAAACCTATTATTTGATTCAGTTTAGGTTTCAATATCCAAAAATCACCTGAGGTATCTTGATGTCTAAAAAATATCTTAGATTCCTGACAAAAAATTCTATATTTTGAAACGTTTGTTCCAAAAAGAAATATATATCAATATACTCCACTATGGAAGATTTTAGTTAACCATACTTATAATACAATCTTATGTATCCAGTTTATTTTATTAAATAATTGAGCTGAATAAAATTCTAATTTTAATAAAACAATTATTCATTTACTATAGGGACTAGTTTAAAATTATGAATAAAAAAATAGCCACTTATCTATTCAACTTTTTTTATTGGTATCTGTGGTATTGTATTTGCTCTTAAAATTTTTTCCTTCTAACTAACATAATACTATAATCTCCAAGATTGTAAGTTTTTGTAAATCTGTAATTTGCATATGAACGACTTATATTTACAGTAGCTACTAGACGTTTACAATCAAATCCAGAGAATATACGCAATTGAGATCTAACGAATATGTTCATCTTTAGCTTATCCACACCAGAATAGTTTTCGCATGTACCAAATGGCACGATCTTTTCTGAATTTTTGATTGATTTCCCGGTTTTAAACCATGTTACTAATACGTTCTGTCCTAATTGAGCAGCTGAATAGCCAAAAATGGCTACAAGAAGGATGAATCTTATAAATTTTTTTATCATTTTAATTATTTTCTCTAAATCGAGATTTAATTACTCCTATTTATATAAAACTAATATATTTAAATATTCTTCGATATAAATCCCCCAATGAAGCTCGAAAAAAAACCAAAAAGCAATATAATTTATTATTCATGCAGTTTCAATATCATAATGCTGTATCTCCAGTTTTGGAGTGGTATCTAAGTCTGCATATGCATAATAAAATTTTACAGTTTTGAGTATTTATGCCTTATGGAATAAATAGCATATTTTATGAGTACTATGAGCGCTCACTATAGCTTATCGACAATTTTTTTATAGAGCTTTATACTAAATTATATATATACCAGCATTAATCTATGATACAAGATTTTAAAAAACATTAGAATAATACACAACATTATATACTATTATTAGCACGACTATAATTTAATCTAATACTAAATTATTGTTGTTTTTTTTTTTGATGCCGGTAATTATCCCACGCATTCAATTATCAATGCACCTTATAATTCATATAAAAGCCAAAAAATATCAAATATATATTTATATTCCACAATTTAAATAGCATAGACTTGATTTTTTTTATTTAAAAATTAATATTTTCTAAAATTTCTTTTTTTGAAAATCTATTTGATAATATTTTCAGTGCAAACTTATTTATTTAATTAATTCAATGGGTACATTTGTTAAATAGTAAATTTTTAAAATAAATTTTTTACTGCTTATTTATATATTGATATAGTTATAAGTATATAAAAAAAATTTCGAATTACCTTTTCGTTTGTAATTATATAGTTGTAAAAGTATAGGGTCAGGTCCGTTATGTTATTTATAAAAGTTTAAGTATATATCGACATATGGTTAATAGATTATTTTTTTGCTATTATATAGAGAATAAAATAAACATCTTTACTTTGTAGCTAAGATAAAATCTAAATATAATTATAAGTCGACATTATAATATCATCATATCATCGATAAACTCCAGTATAATCCATTTAAACATATGATTTTACAGTTGTTTAATGAACCTATAAATCAAAAATATTATCGCAAATATTATAAATTGGAATTTTAACAATTCTCATGAAATATATTTCATTTTAAATATAGAAAATAAAAATAGATAAATAACCAATGATAAATTAAATCAGTATCGGTTTATTAATATTTTTTTACTTTCAATGACTGAAAAACAATCTTTGTTATACTCTTTGAGATAAAAAAAAAAAGGAAGCGAAAAATAATAACAATCCCACAATATCTGATGATTTTAGTTTAATATTAAATTTAATCAAAGATTCGAGCATCAATTTATTTATTAGGTTATAAATTAATTATTCCGTAACTAAAATAAAGATATTTATACAGTTTATCATTTTTTATCGATATTAAAATATAATTAAAAAAATTAAAGGGGTAGACACTGTAGATATTAATTTTTTTTTTAATTTACTATCACTATTAATATTTAATAACTACCATTTTTTTTATAAAATTGAAAATATCAAGTCATTTTTTTTATTCCATATAATTATCTGATATTTTCATAATGGTATTATGAATAAGTTAACTATTAAAAAAAATTATTTATTCAGGTTTAAACTTTTTAAGGCTTAATATTAATTAGATATTTATTTTTCTGGTTCAATCAAATTGTTTTTTTTATTGTATAGTACATTTATTCACCGCCGCAAAATATATGCCACTTTATTTTTTTCATTAAAGATGGTAGTAGAATTTTTTAAATACAGTTGTACTTTTTTGAAGTAATAACTTTTGAAAAAATTATTAAATAGATATTTATTAATGAATTTTAATACTAATTGCCAATATTATCACACTAAAAACTCAAATAATATATAAATTGTGATTCCATGCTATATTATGACTATTAAAGAATAAGAAATAATTGGGAGAAAATATGAGGAGGTTAAAATAATATCTTACTAGTTTTCATTTTTTTATTATTTTATTCATTGTTAATTAACTATGATATTAGTTATAAAAAACTTATAAAATTATTTAATTTTCCTAATTGAAATCAATATTCTAAATTAAAGTCAAAAAAACTTAGTTTTACGCTTAAAAAAAGTGTATACTAGATTATATAATAAATAGATATATAATATATTTGTAAACGAGACATAATTTTATTCTTTTTTCAAAATTATATATATTAAATAAAATGTAATAGCATAGAATTAACTAAAATATTTAATATATTTAACTATTGATTTTTCAGATATAAAAATGTTAAGATTATTTTTCTAAAATTTTCAAATTTAAAAGAGTATTTTAATTATTTTTTTCAGTGGTACATATACCAGGAATGAAATTTACAAATTTTATTCATAAAAAATTTATATGCGAGTATTGGAATTAAAAGTGGTTTTATATTAATATTAACTTTATATAAATTTTTATTGCAGCTTATGTGCTCTTACTTTTATTTAGAGTGACACATATTATATTTTGAATATAAAAATGGGAAAAATTTAATTCGAAAATTTTTACTCTTCTCTTGAGTATGATATTTTCATAATAAACAATTATTTTATATTTTATAGTATTAAATATATAACAAACATATATTTAATGTTAAAATTATACACTAATCTAACTTTCAATATAAATTATAATTGAATTTTGTTTTATTTTATGATGAGATTATGCGTGTTTAAAGTACAAATGTTTAATAAATAGTTCTCAAAAACTATTAATATTTGAATTTTCTCGATTATTTTGCAATTTAACGGTTTAAAAAATTTTTTTTGTATAAATAATAACTAATCTTCCCGTCTATTTCAGAATAATTAATTAGAAGGAAAATATATTATATATTAAATCGCTATATATTAATTTAGCATGCAATATTAATCATAATTTTTATACTTTAGACAAAATTTTCTAAATTTCTGGTTAAAAATAATTCATTATTAACTTTTAAAAAATACCAATATTTTATTCAAATTTTAAACACTAAAAAATAATATCATAATATTTTAAGATTTATTATTTTGTAAACACTTATTATATTTATAATATTACTAATAATTATTTAAAATAATTATTTTATAAATACATAGCCATATTTACCATTTTAAATAAAAAATTAGAATTCATATATATACTCATATATTTTGATTTTTTTATATTATCTCAATTTAATTTTGGGTCAAAATTGATTTTTATAGGTTTTTTTTATTCTTCGCTTAAAGATATTATAATAATAATTTTATATAGATAAGAAACCTCTATTAAATAGTCCAAATATATTTTATATTATTAATATATATTGATTACGCATTTTTAAATATGGGACAATTATAACTAGCAATAAACGGTTGATATATGAAAATAAATTAAAAAATCTAAAATATATTTTTTAGGTTTTGGAAATTAAAAAAACTCTGAAACCTGAGATTCTCGCCAAAATAAATAAAACATTTCATAATTTTATTATTTATTATTAGGTATTTTTTTATTAAAATAATTTTATATATTGATGTATTTATATATTCAAAAAAATAATAATTATTGTTCAAAATCAAGTTTTTCTTATTTAATTATAAGATACGGTTAATTGTTAGATACTAACAGAAAATAAAATTACTAATACCAGCCAATTTCAATAAATGTCTGATTTGATCAATATTTCAAGGTTTTAATATATGGAATTTAAAAAAAACCAAGCAATACGCAATAAAAAAATTTGCGTTTATATTTATAAATTATTTCTAAGCTCTTACTGTTTGAATAGTTACTAATAAAAAATCTCATTTTTATAAATCATATAATTTTTACATATGCCGATTTATACTTGGAAATTTAATATTTAAAATATCCAATTATTAATGTAGTTTTTTTCACATATTCAATTATTGTTATTCAAAATTTTATTTATAATTTTTCTATTCGATTGATGTAAATAAATTGATATTTTTTCTATAATAAAGTTTCAAAAATTTTATAAATATATAATAGAGTTTTTAAATTTATTTATATATTTTTAAAATGTCACGACGAATTTATATTTGTTCTAGAATATAAATTAAAAAGCCTAGGATAAAATATAATAATTATTAAAAATATGAATACTATTAAATATTATTTTAAATATAAAAATTTATTATAATTTATATAAATTAGATAAAAATTCAGCAATAAAATTTATATAATCAAATAAAAAAAATAATTTAGATGTTAAAAGTATCTTTAAATATTTTCATTTAGTTAGCCCTAAATAATTTATATTAGTGAAAGTTTGACTTTTCATATCGTTTTAGTCCTAGTTATCATTTAAATTAATGGAATACCTTATTAAAAGTTTTTCACATTCAATAAAAATCACCTTAATTAATCATTAGCTTATTTTAAATTTCAGGCTATTTATTGGGAGCGTTGAAATGTTAGCTATGGGGGGGGGGGTGAAATTAAAAGACGTATATATACAGTTTAGGATATTAATTAAACATATTATTTCATCTAATACACACAAAAAAAAACATCAAAATAATATTTTACTGTTAAAAGTTATTAATTTTGAAAAATTTATGGTTTATTATCTAGGATTTTTATATTTGAATAACATTGGATACCTAATTCGAATTAAAAAATCATTTTTTGAAATAAAAAACACATCATAGTGTATTATAATAGACAAATTATTAAAAAAGAAAAATGTTATTTTAATACAATTTATTAAAAATTAAAAGGGAATATATATTTGAAATAAATTTCAAATATATCATCTTGCTGTTGTTTAATAGATATAACGTTGGGAAGGTTTTAATAGAGGTGATTTTCGATTAATAGATGTGCCAATTGAGATATATGTTATCATTAAAAATAAAATATCTAGAGTTGATAGATAAATAGTATTATAATTATAATTTAAATAATATTTCTAATATTATAATAAAATCATCGGGAAATTTTTTAGCTAAAAATAAAAACTGTGTTGATTATTTTTTTATGTATTAGTGAGCTTTAGAGTATATTCAAATAAAAAATTATTAAAAAAATCGTTATTAAAAAAGTAAAAATAAATAATTTAAAATAATTATTAAATTTGATTTGTTTTAAAAATTAGTATGAATTTTTATAATATTTCTAAACTTTGAAATCAAAATAATAAATTTATTTAAATAAATAAGTAAATTCGTTTAGCCTGGATACCCTAAAAAGAGAATAATTGTAATTAAATATGTAAATTAATGTAAAAATATTTCAATGATACAATATTATGATATATCATCTCATTATTTTAGATAATTTTATCAGTTAAATTAATTAAAATAAAATTTCAAAATTAATAATCGAATATTTTACTATTAGTACTTTAATTAATGTGGATGAAATTTATAAAAGTGTTTCGTCAATAATTAATGCGGTGATTTTTAAATATCTCACAATATATTTATAAAACAAAATAAATATCAAAAATAAAACATACAATAAATTGAAATTTATCATAAAAAATATAATATTAAAGCAACATGAAATTAACTATAGCCCAATGATATAGTTAAAAGAGCATTTGAAATTAAAAGTTTATATTTTCAGTTTAATTAGCTAATAAATAGATCATTTATTTCAATTTAACAATAAAAAAATTTTTTTTAATACTAATTAGATATATGATTGAGTTTATTTTGATCAAAAAAAATTTTTTATCCAATGTTATACGATATTACTCGATGGAAATTTTCATTATAAAATCTCTACACCTTGAAATATCTCTCGTATACCAATTTAACAATTTTAAATATAAAAGAATTTTAAAAAATTGTTTTATAAATATAATAAAGCAACTTTTTCCCAGAAAAATAAGAAAAAATTTTTTATTATTTAAATAAAAAGAAAAAATAGAAAATTGACATAAATTTTACAAAGACTATGATATAACTAAATATTTTAATTTTGGATCATAGTTTTAAAACTTATATAATTGAAAATTATAGATTATCGAAAAATTTAAACTTAATGAATCTTAAAAAAATAATATAAAAAAACTAAATCTAATCCTAGCAAATATTATAAAGTACTTCGAAAGTCTTTTAAAAAATTTTTCATTTTAATTGATAATACCAGAATATTATGCTAAAAATAACATGAAGTTTAATATTATTTCATAATATCAGTAATAATCAAAATGTATATTTGAATTGATTAATTATGCAAAATATTGAAATTTAATTGCAAATTTTATGCGCGAATCAGATTTTAAAAGGGTGACGTACTCATATTAAGAAATTAATACTATTTTTCGCTAAATAATCATTATGATTATTAGCAAAAAATGGCATAAAATTTGTAACAGAAAAAAATAATACAAATTTTTATGATGTAAATTATAATTTCATAGTTCCGAAATCCAAATTTATAGTATATATATATTAATTATTATAAATATAAAAAAGGCAAATTTTAACATGTGTGTGGATTTTGAGAGAATATTTACCAATAATCTGTAAGGGTTTATTATGAAATATTTTATTTTTTAATATAAAAAAACTAAATTTATAGTAATCATCATCAAAAGGGCGTTTTATCATATTTAATCAAACATAATCAGTTAATCATTAAAAATTTGTCACATAAAATATTTTTAAAATAATCCACTTTAATGAAAAAAATATAGAAAAACTTTTTTTGGTTAAAATAATATTAAAGATATTTTTAGAATATAAAATTTTTACCTAGGAAAGTATATCAAATAGTTTAGATTATTTTAAGAGCTAAAAAAAAATTCCAGCTTATAAAGCATAAAAATATAATAAAACTTTTATATATGAAATTGAAATTTAGAGTTGATATATAGACTTTAATTAAATCTTAATAGAAATTGTATAATACGAATAAATAAAATTTGAGTAATTTTTTTATAACAAAATTTAAAAAAATTAACCCAAATATAAAATCAAAGATAACTGATTTCTATTAAAAAAAATTCATTCAAATTAAAATCAGAGATAATTGATTTATATCAAAATATTATTTATATTTTTTTAAAGATATATATTTAATATGCTAAAGGTTAAATTTGGTATATAGATGGGTTTAAATGATATTAATCGGTAAGTTAAGTGATCTTTTATTTTACACAAATGTATTATTTTTATAAAAATGATTATAAATTTAATGTGGTATTTAGGGAAAACTACATCAAAGCTATAAATTTATTATTTGAGTATTTATATTTGACTCTTTCGTGAGTCGTATACTATTTTTGAACCAGCTAGCACCCGCAAATGATTTAGTAAAAATATATTTATTCTGAGAACGTAAAAACTATTGGTTTATGTAGAACTGAAACAAATAATACAATTACTTATAAATCATAGCTGAAACGATACTTTTTTTTTTTTTTCTCAGAGTTTATTAAACATAATTTAAAAGTATTCAAAAGCTAATAAAAAAATATTTAAAAAGTTAAAAAAATATTAAAAAAATAATTTTTCAACCGACCCCCCTCCGCCGCTCTAGCAGCTCCATACCCACTGGGCATTGTTTCAAGGCTAGCTGAAACGATACATTAGTATTTTTTAATAGTGTTGGACATGTAAGTATTATTATAATTTTAATAAGCGAATAAACTTGAAGAATTATTTAATTGGATAAATCAATTGGCTATATTTTTAAAATTATAGAAGATTTAATCATCTTTGCAAATCTAGCCAACTGGGAGAATAGAAACTATAAAATTTAGGGGGTCATTGAATTGTTGGTTTGGTAAAAAATGATCAGCAAATTATATTATGTATAAAAAGTATACTAGCAAATCGATGGAGTTGGGTTAGATTTATTATTGGTTAAATAAGGGTTAATTATAGCGAGAAAAAACGTGATAGCAAATAGATGAATGGAATAGCGAAGATGGTAGATTAAAATAGCGAATATTTAAAGCAGTTTGAGTGAATCAGTAAACAAGCTTAGCGAATGAATTTGCAGAGGAATGGAAGAGAGATCAAAAAAAGTTATAATTAAGATGAACAAATTTCAGCAGAAAAGAAAAAGTTCTGCAGAGGAAAAAAACGGCCAAATGACCTAAAATATCAGGATAATAAAAGGACAAATATAGTTGGAATAATACTAATAGATACCAGGAAAAAGCATACGAGAAACTTGGGAATATAGTATTTGGTATCAGGAAAATATCAGGGCAACTAGAAGCCAAGAAGGAATAGGAAACACTAAACTATATATATTGTAGAAAAATAATCCATCGCAAGATTCTCAAGTCAAGTGCTTGAAAAGCCATTTCTTCAACAAGCTTGGGAGCTATTTATAACCAAGTGTCGAACATACGAACCTATTTAGGTGTAAAATAGAGTTCATAAATGGGGATTACGGGTCTGTTGACAGTGTTAAAAGATGCACAAGAGCCAGTTCATATAAGTAGCTTTAAGGGGCAGACACTAGGAGTCGACGGATATGTTTGGTTGCATAAGGGGGCGTTTAGTTGCTCGCAAGAAATAGCGCTAGGGAATTACACAAGAAGGTAAATGGGCGAAATCTACTATTATACTTTGAAATAATATTTGATAATGCTTAGGTATGATATCGAAAAGGCCTATATGTAGAGCTTAATCTTTTCTGGGGGGGGGGGGTTGATACTATTTATTATTTCAAATCTATTATCAAAATGAAAAAGATGTTATAGCGATGATTAGTATAATATTTAGATGATATTTTGATATTAGATATGTGAGCTACGTTATGAAGAAGGTTAGTATGCTACAACACTTTGGAGTAATTCCTTTTGTTGTTTTTGACGGAGGGCCTTTAGTTTCGAAACAAGGGACAGAAGTCGAAAGAGAAGCGTAACTATAAAATTACATATATATAAATAGCTAACACTAATAAGCTTGCTAAAAGATTTAGGGGGATAATGCATTTTCTAAAAATAAATTATCGATAGTTATTGTAATTTTTATATTAAATAAAGTTCTAGAAAAAAAAACATAGAAGAAGGTCGCAGGCTTTTTAATCTGGGCCTTAAAAAAGAGGCACAGACATATTTTCAAAGGGGAATAAATATAACGCCTGACTTTGCAAAGCACGTTATAGAGGTAAGTATATTTGGATATAGA
>LSSN01003357.1:0-25789 GCA_001970855.1 Smittium culicis | reverse complement strand
GTAAATTGGGGTGTTTTTTTGCTTTGCTTTTTTATTTTTTATTTTTTTTGTGCAGGCTTTTTTTTGTGTCGCAAATTAGTCGAGATAATCAAATTCGTTAAATTCGGCGATTTGCGTACTTTTTTTTTTTTCGATTTGGCTAATTAAAACCGTGCTCCAAACTTGGGCACTTACAATTTAATTGCAATATTTAAACTTTGTCTAAAGAGACCAAACTTGTACCAAAATGTAGCTCTTGGCTAGGTCAACAAAGTTGTATTAATAAGTTAAAGTCGATAGACTACGCGTTCGATGGTTATAGTCAATTTTATTTAGAAGGGGCATAAAAAAAGTGAATAGTAGATAAGAAATAAAATTTTATAGATCTCTTGGAAAGGTCAACAAAGTTGTATTAGTAAGTTAAAGTCGATAGACTACGTGTTCGATGGTTATAGTCAATTTTATTTATTAAGGGCGTAAAAAAAAGTGAATAGTAGATAAGAAATAAAATTTTATAGATTCTCTAATCCTATTGGCTCGCCCAAGAAAAACTTTTCTAAGAGAGAGAGAGAGAGAGAGCTTTTTTTCTCGATTTGGCTAATTAAAACCGTGCACCAAACTTGGGCACTTACAATTTAATTGCAATATTTAAACTTTGTCTTCAGAGACCAAACTTGTACCAAAATGTAGCTCTTGGAAAGGTCAATAAAGTTGAATTAATAAGTTAAAGTCGATAAACTATGCGTTCGATAGTTCTATTCAATTTTATGAATAGTAGTTGAATTTAAACCTCAATTATAATAGGGGTTGTAGGATAAATTTAATAGAGTAAGCATCACTTTATCAAAAGCATCTTCCATATATGTATCATATTTATAATGGTATTTATGTAAATCATAATCTTGCCGTATTTTTTATGAATAAATTGTTTAGGATATAAATTTCAAAGCCTATGGAGGGCATACGCATTTAAGAGTTGGATAGACACCTAGTTATAATATAAAATACCAACGCCTTTTTTTTTTTTGTGAATGGTTTTGGAATAATTACATATAGCTATTTATAAAATTAAGAATTTGAGAATAATATATATGATTTAATAAACCATCTAAAATTTAATTTTAATTTTTTATTTTTGAACTGAACAGCAAATTCTTATACGAAACTATATATATGCGAGATAATATACTAATACTACAGAATATAAGAAATGATATAGTATAATTCTTCTATCTATGAGATGTATATCTCATTTATTTGAGCTATAAACATCTAAAATTCTTAAAATTCCAAATTTATATCGGAAAAAATTTAGAATTCTTTAGCTTTGATATAGCGGCTTTGGGGTTCGACCTTTGAAAGTGCTAGATAGGCGGCATAAGTTGAAACTCCACTGAGCAGTCCGATAAAAAGCTTGCATTCGGCTGGTGCTTTGTAGAAGATGGACATGAATTTGGTCTTGTTTGAGGTGACTAGCTTCATCTTTATTTTATTTTTTGTCGGGAGAGGTATTGATTAAATAATTATAGGGATACGATAGTTAAACTATTGTTAATTTTTTCACTATGTCGAATTTGTTTGATGTAGATAATATTAGGCAAAGTGTACCCTATTTATAATAAAGTAGAACTATAATTTTTTTTATGGAGGTATCTATATTCTATACATTCTCCTGTTTTAGTTTGTTTCAACAATTAAACGTCAAAGAAATCTAGATGTGCAATAAAAAATCATACCACTTTTCCAATGAAATAAAAAGTATATTTTAAAGCGCATAGCGGTAATTTGGCTAGTTAGTAAACCCATTGCTATATTAAAATTGATGTCATGGAGCTAAAATAAAATCATGCCATTTATTCAGTTCAATGGCTATTGGGTTTATTTTTAGTTTCAATATTTATTTTTTCCGCCAATTTACTCATAAGCGATTTTCTCCCATTTTCTTGTAATAATGGCGCAATTAACTGTTGGTTTAGCTTATAGGATAATTATCCAATGCACCTTGGAAATAAATGCCAATCCATTTTTTTAAGCGTGTCAGATATTTAAAATTATTGCTTGAAATAAAACTATACTTCGCCATTTTATTAGCTATTTTATCTCACCCAAATTATGAGAATCTTTGGCCAATTTAATTCGTTCCAAATGAAACCTCTTTAGTGGATTGAGTTGTTTAACTCTTGTGTTGGCAGGGATATTCGCTCCATCAAGGATTTATAGTTTTTTTCATACTGCCAAATAAATACCATCTCAAGTATTTCATTGAAGTACATCACCACACAAATAGTTATGATTTGAAGTTGTATCATTAGAGATTAATTTATGACAGAGTATAATACTCATTATAGAAACTAATCATTAACCTCAAAAAAATTACAAGAAATACCCTAGTTTGAGTATCGAATCTTATTTCTAGATATTGTTTTAAAGCAAGATTACATGCTTCTATATAGTTACCAGTGATATAATGGATTTTTAGCGATAATTAGGTCTGTTTTTTTAACCCCATATTGGATACATTTATAAAGGCGCTTTTTTTTTTTAGTAAATATAATTATCAGAACTAAATAAACTTATTTGTAAATAGAATTATTTTCTACTTTTACAGTATTAATTTACAGCATTATTTTCCAGATTTGGATTTTATTGCCCACAAATTACAATTTATTACTTTCTACAAAGGCGAAATTTATATTCAAAATCTCATTTTTCAAATCTGTAAATACTACCAGCCACTAAATAGGATTTTTCTAACGCTAAAGGCAAAAAAAAGTCGAGGTTAAAATTTGTAAATATTGCGCTCTTCAAGTGTCTCCCCCAGATTTTTTCACAGTTATTGAAGTTTTATTTCGCATTCCAACGTTTAGAAAGTTCCATTGGCTATCTAAATTCATTATATCCAATTATTATAAGATTAATGATCATGCCATTAATAGAAAATACCCCCACGCTTATAATTATCCAATGGTGTTTACATGAACAATTAAAAGCAAAATAATCCGCCAATTATCACGGAGTAGTCTATATACTGCAAAATATCACCTGATTTCTAACTGTTAGCTGAATTTTGTCTCTTGCTAAATTCTAGCAGACAAAATATAAATGCCTGCCATATAAAATATTATTCCAAAGATTTAATTTAATTTTAGATTTTAGTCATTTCTATTCTTATTTTACTATTATGAATTTAAGATTGAATTAACGTATTTTCTCCGATTTGCAGTTGCAAAGTTGGCATGACGTAAATTTCAACAAACTGTATAATTTATAATTGATTTTCTAAAATGTGGTATGATTTTTTTTATCAAAGCTAGAAAAAAATTATACAAGACAAAGTTTAAAATCTCGTAAATTGTAAGCTTTAATTTATTATTTATAACCTTAGTTATAATAAAAACCCACTAATTTTTTTGTATTATCCATTAATTAAAGGAGAAACAATCTATTGACGATGTAGAGGTATACTTCTGCATAAAAAAAGATTAAATATAAAATTTACTCAAAAATCTACCGTTTAGAGATCTAATTCTTAGAATAAATATATAGTAATACCATGAATCATTGCTACTACTAAATTAATGATTGCTGAACTTTCTAACAAATATATTTATATACGGTTTATTTGTTACTTGGCTCAAAATACCGTTTTTTTTGCTCAAAATGAATATTTAATATATTTAGATATGCTTTAGCTTCAGCACTTTTAGACTTAATAAAAAGAAATTTGCTTAACCAAAGAATAGCATATTATACTAAGAACTCTCAATACATTGCAATTTTTAATTCTTCTTTCAAAACGGCTACAAATAGAACTAAAATTATTATGTTGCAAATTCTTATATTTAAGCCCTATTACCTTAATTAAAATCCATGACAAGTCTACCTTATGAAAAGCAACCTTTCCTTTAGCTTATATTTAAAAAGAATTTAAATACGAAATCCACATTTCTTCAGTATTAAATTGTAAAAAAACAAACCGGTAAGTCTTCGATGCTTTGCTATGTCATTGCACAAATGTTAAAATGACTTGAAACTGTTTTACTTATGTTTTTATACGTTGTTTCTTTAGTTTCTCGTTAAAGAGCATTTTGTATTAATTAATTAGATGACTAAATGTACAAACTATAACTCACAACCATTAAAGCCTCTTTATTCCTACAAAATAGTACATTGTTCCTTTTCTCGGTGGCTTGGTTTTATAAAAGTGGTTAATCAGCCATTTTTTCTATAGGCTATAAAATATTATCCACTTTTTTTTCGGGACTGTTGCGATTTAATTATTCTATTTTCCTGTGTTGATTACAGTTTTAAAGTAAGCACGCTAGTAATTAACTAACAGAGAAGTTTGATATTTTTTTAATTTTACTTTATTTTTTGTGCTGGTATATGAAAGCTTTCAACTAAACTAAAATTATTCGATATTATTACATCAAAAATAGTAAAAAATTATTCTCATTGTTCGAATTATTGAAATTCCTTCTCTTAACCACCTTTCATTCGTGGGATAAAATAACATTTTTCACAAGATTGAAATGAAAATTTCTATGTGACTTTATATTACAAAGAAAGAATAGGAATACCTGGAAATTTATTTTGCCTTTGCAAACTCTAAATCCTCAATGAATGACTACTATGTAAAGATATTGTGGATAATGTGAGTGAGAGGATATTATTTTAATAAATTACTTTTTTTTTCTCTAATCAAGTACACTGTATAAATAGATTTATTCGTTACTAAGTCAAAAGCGATACTAAAAAAAAAAAAATAATATTCTCTTAACTTGAAATATTTTAATGTGGCGAAAAAATAAAAAACTCATAAAAAGTTGTAGGAAGATCCACATTTATTATTTATTATTATTTTATTTTCATAGTCATACATTACTTTTTTTTAAAAACTTCTGTCACACTATTCTTGAAAATTTATTGAATTTAGGTACACACTATTATATTTTTTTATTGCTCCTCATTTTCTCCTGGCATGATACCTTTAACATAGCTTAATATTAAAGGGCGTACTATTTTTCTTTAGTATTTTGAATAATGCATATCCGAAAGATAAATATTATATTAGATTTATTTTTGAAAGTATAAAAGAGGTGAGTTGAGACTTAAAGTCGAAAAAGTATCAATCTAACATTAAAAATAAAAGAATATCAATTCTCTTTTTACCCAAATACCATTCCTAATAATTCTTCCTTAATTCGAGTTTTTTAAAAAACTATACCCTTTTCTAAATAATACTTTAAATCTAAATACAATGAAGGTTCAATTCTCCAGCTATCTTGTTATACTTGCTACCGCCGCCCTTTCAGCAGCTTCTCCACAGGGATACATTGGTAAGCATACTTTTCTCTTTTAATTATTATTCATTAAACTATACATCATTTCTTATATCAAAATAAATTAATATACTATTATTAATAGGTGGTGCTCCAGGATACTCTCCTCGCCCAGCTCCATACTCAGGTGGAAGTGGAAGTGGAAGTGGAAGTGGAAGCGGAAGTGGAGTTTATGGTGGTGGCGGAAATGGTGGTAACGGAAATGGTGGTAATGGTGGTAACTATGGTAATGTCGTTTATCAAACTGTTACTCAAGTTGTAACCAGCACCTCTGAAGTATTTTCTGTAAGTACACAATATGCCACAGCTGCTCAGCCTGTAACTGTTGTAGTTACCCAAAACGAAGTAGATTTCACCACTGTTACAAGTACCGGAACTGTTACCAGCACCGCATTAGAAACTAGCACAAACACTGTAACTGTTGACCAAACTCAAGTTGTTCCAGCTACCAGCACATTAACTGCTCTACTTACTCAAACCAACACTGGTACTACAACCAATACCCAAGTTATCACTAACACTCAAACTACTACTGCTACAGAAACAGCTACAAATACTGCCACTGCTACTAGCACCTTGGTTCAAACTTCATTCGTAACTGAAACTGATACTGCAACATCTATCCAAGTTCAAACTGAAACCTCTACTGGAACTACCTCTGTTACTGGAACTGCCTACCTATTCCTCACCAACACCATCACAAACTTCCAAACCAAAACATCATTCCAATATGCAAGCACTACTGTCACTATTAACAACAACTATGGAGGTAACGGCGGAAGCGGTAGTGGAAGCGGAAGTGGAAACGGATCATATGGTTCTGGAAATGGAGGAAGCAGCGGAGGCAGCAGTGGATCTTATGGCGGTAACAATGGTGGCAGCAGCGGTGGTTACCAAGCTGCAGGCTATGGTGGGTCAAACTCTTCTGCTCAACCAATGGGTTACAAACAGTAAACATTTAATTGTTACCCAACTCAAAAAAAATAATATGATGAAAATCTTGAAACTAATAGATAATATAAAGATTTTTATATAATTTTTTTAAAGACATTTTACTCTAAATACACCTTCATTTATTTTTCAAAAAGATAATCTTCTATCTATTTTTAGCTTTATTATAGCATTTAATTTATAACAATATTTTGAATAATAAATATGATGAATAATTTATAAATTAATAAAAATAGAATATAACATATAATATATATAAATATCCAATTTCCCCCTTCAGTTTATCATAAATTGTACTTTTTTTAGGTTTTTTTAATTTAAATTTCTACACTGAGCAATATACATTAATTAACGTTTAATTAATAAATATAAGCTGAGAATAGCTGGTTATATCCCGTTGTGTTAGAGGATCCATTGTATTCACTATTATTACTTAAAATTTTCTGTTTAAATATATGTGAATTATTACCTAATATATTATATATGAAAATTGTTATAAAACTACTAATTAGAAAAAAAAAATGATATGAAATATAATACGTTAAAAAAATTGTCGATTTATATAGTATAATTATTTATTTATTTATTAATGGTTTATATTGTTTTTTTTTTGATAAATACTGTACTAATAAGTTTAAATAGTATTCCAAAATTTACATTTAAGAATTGAACTATTTTTATAATACTATTAGTTTTGTAATTTTCTCGAATAATTTGTTCAACTGATTAACTTTAGATTTTTTACTTTTTATAATTTATCTCGATTTTATTTTATTTTTTGAATTGTACTTGAAGATTTTTTTTATTTTAATATACTATATACTTTGAACAATGAATATTTTGACGATTAAAATTGTGTTCCAATTAAATTTATTATTAAGGGTGTTTTTTATATCGTAAAATTTTCAAATTAAAATTTCCCTGCGGTTGAATATATTTTTTTAAAAAAAGAAAAGTAATAATAAGTTAAATGCTATAAATAAAATATTAAGCTCTAAAAACTAGTATTGAATTGAATTTTGTTAAAATATATTATAGTAGGAAATTATATGCCATCTCTTAGATTATCCTGTATAAAAACTAGAATACTTTTCATTAATATCTTTTTACTACGCATTTTCTACATTATTTTTTATCTATATTTTCCTGGTATTGGTAGTAAGTATAGTTTTCAATTAATTTATCGTTTCAGAAAAAATAAATCTTTAAAAAAAATCAATTTTTTGTCTATTTATAAAAATTTTAAACGTTTATTTAACCCTATCCTGTCCAAAAATCTTTAAAAAAGACAAGTTGTAGACCCGCTTATGATAAATAAGCAATTTTATTATTTGCACTATTAAAAAATAAAACAGTACTTCTTAAGCTCTGAGAATTATTTTATTTTTATTATTCATGGTAAGATAATAAAAATTTTGAATCCCGTAAAATATTTTATAGGTTTTTGAAATATCAATATTTATATCTAATTCACAATATAAAATAAAAATGGTATAAAAATAACCACACTTAATTTGGATACGCATATAAATAAAAGTTTCAAAATTTTTAAAGACAAATAATCTCACTATATATTGTTAATATTTTTATGCCATTCAAAAAAAAATTGATAAACTCGGAATAAAAGTTGATTTGATTTAATTTAAATTATATTCGATTAGCTAATAACATTTGCTCTTAAAATAAATTTAAAGTAAAATTCAAAACTCTAGTGGATGTATAGAGTGTATACCAAACTATAAATTAGAAAATTTTTAATTCTTAAATTAATAGTGAGTTTTTTGACAAAACCTTTATTAAAATGCACTGTTTTTATATAAGAATGTATAATAAAATTTACCACTACCCTTTATTTCCGATTAAGGGTTTTAGTTTGATTAATTTAAAGATCTTTTTGTTCAAAAAAAAAAGGAATAAAAATAAAAAATAAGCATTAAGTTATAAATCTTTGAATTATTCAGTATTTAAAATTTATAAGCCTATTGATATTCGTGATTTAAGGTTTAACCTAACCCTTGAACCAATTCCCAGTGGGTATGGAGCTGCTAGAGCGGCGGAGAGGGGTCGGTTGAAAAATTATTTTTTTAATATTTTTATAACTTTTTAAATATTTTTTAATGGTTTTTAGTATACTTTTAAATTATGTTTAATAAACTCTGAGAAAAAAAAAAAAAGGTTTAACCTAATTTTTACACTTTGTTATACTTTATAGCTTATTTATTTTCCAACTATAAAAAGCTAATTTCAAAACTAAAAAAAAAAAAAAATTGAATATTATTATTTAATAATTTTCCCGATTCTGCGTAAAAATTTTTGGACAAAATTAGATTTTTATATAACTTCTGCATCCTAAAAGATAAAAATATTTTCACTAGCTATTAATACTTCCTTTTCTTTCATATTATACGGTAGTGTTTAATTAGATTTTTTTTTCTTTGTAAAATAAGTTACGACTAATTTTATCCAATAAAATAGAAGGATCTTTAAATTTCAAATTTCAAAAAAAAAAAAATTCAGAACGGAAATCAAAAAATGGTAATAAACACTTTTTTCTTCTTTTCACTAATTTCCTCTTGAATAATATTTAATTTAGTTTGATTCTATGCTATTGGTCGTGAACTAGCTCTACGTTATAATTAAAATATATGTATCAGAATTTATTTAGGATAATCAGTACTTGTTGGATAAAATGTAAATACATTTATGAAAATAAGGGGTAAACCCAATATCATAGATTTTTCTGAATTCTCTATTATAATATTAATTATTTAATGTGAACAATAAACCAATAAACTTTGGATGATTTTTTTTAGTATTCTATTTATTCTCTTTGGTTTTATAACTTTTTGAATATCAAAAAATTGGAATATTTTTATGTGTTGAATTTGTTTTTGTTTTTAGGCTAAAAAAACATCTATATGAAAATATCTAAAAATTAAATATAATATTTTTATTTGATTTTATTTTTCGTGTAAGTTTTTTTTAATTAATCCATGTTATTTTATATCTTAAATTACACTGTATTTAGTTATTTTTATATAATTTTGTTTTATATTGCGTAATTAAAGTTTAATTTTTCCTCAATGCGATTGACTCAGGTATTTAGGGAGGTTTTATTCAAGTAAAGCTTGTTCAAGTTTAAGTCTGCATCATATAGGTATTTGATATTGATGATAGCACAATTGAAGTTAAATTTTAAATTAAAAAAATCGCATTTTATTTAGTGTTATTTATATACTTATAAAAAATATCATTAAAAGTTTTATCTTACTCAGTTAAAGGGAGAATGCGAAAATTTTTTGATGAGATATATAAATCTAATTTAGTTCTATTGAATAAAGAATTTTTCAAATAAAAAAAAAACTCGAGTTTTTATTAAATTTGAGTATATAATTACTTTAATTCTTATAAATAGCTACCTTATCACTTACTAATCAAATTATTTAAATATAAAAGATTTATTTTTCCAAATTATTAATTAATAAATTCAATAAAATCTCAGATTAATGTTAAATTATGTTCATTTTACAAAAATATTTATTCTTTAGCCTAGAAATATTTAAAATTAATTACACAACATCAATCATTTATTCAAATAATATAACATAATAGGTATTTATCATTTAAAATTTAATCTATATACATTGATAAGATGTCCAAAAAAAAATTATCGAATTTAATTTATAGTTTAAAACTTTAATTTATTCAAAAAAATAAATATTAAATATCATTCTTTTTAAATTTAATTTCTAGATTCATATTATTTCTTTGTGTTTTTATTAGTATTAGCTTTTTATTATCTATATTTTTTTTATTAAAAATCACTTTTTCATAGCAATATTTAATATTTGTTTTATATTAATGCGAAAATAATTATTTATTATATTATAAATTTATTTATCCATTTTAATCATTTCAAATTGATTTTATGAGTCTTATTTTTGTTACTATATTGTCAGAAAATATGCTTATCATAAATAAAAATGGGAGAATAATAAAGTTTAGCTCTTAAAAAATTAAATCTATATTAACAATTTCTTCTAAAATTTTAATAAATTTGGTTTTATTTGTTCAGAAATACCTTTATTACTAAATTTAAACTCTAAATAATTAGTTACTAACCATCGAGATGGTTTTTTTCTTGATTTTGAGTTTTTCTTTGGTCGTGGTTTATGTGTTAATCGCATAAAATTTTCATCATTTTTTATTTATAAAACTAATTTCACTTTGTATCAGACTTATAGGTTGTTAAAATACTAATATTTATCATAAAAGTAGTAATTTATTCATGTCTAGTATAGGTTGAATATTCAAATAATTTTTTTAATTCGATGGATAATAACCTTATTTGAATGATTTTATTCAATAAAAGTATAACTAAATGGTGTTTTGGCTAAAATTTTATTAAAATCCCTTTCGAAAAACCATAATACCTATTAATTACGGTCACTTTCATTTGATCATTTTATTTTTTATATATATACTCGTTATATATCAATTCCCTAGTTCTTTTAGATATTCCCTCATTCTCTGAGTGATAATATTTATGTATTTTTCATACATTTATAATTAAATTGGTACAATTAATATAAATAAAGTAAATTGAAAATTTTTGGAATTGATTTTGAGGGCTTTGTAACAAAAATTTTCATTTATTTCTTATTAAATCTCGGTTTCTGCAATTTATATGTCAAAAACTCGGTTAAATTTTAATAAAAAAAATTTAATTCATTGTTTACTTTGTTTTTTTTTCTATTTTTAGGGTTTATTTATTGAGTTAATATGAAGGTAATGCTTTTATGATTTAAATAATAAAAATAGTAATAAAATATGCTTGTTTAATTTAAGATAGCCGTTTAACTATAGGTTCATCAATAAAATGAATGATAATATACCTCCAGGATAGATAAAAATCGAGCTACAGCTATTTTTAAACCAATAAATTTTGAAACTATCATTTATATTAATTGAATTCTTGTCTTATATTAGCCATAACTAAATATATCCTTCATATAAATAGTTCTTGAGAAGCATATTTGTTATTTTTTAGGGAAATTTCGCATTTATCCCTATTTATATTCCAAATTCCAATGATGAGAATTATGTAGATTTCAGGAATTTAATCTTTGGATTATCTAAAACACAGCTCAAAATTTAAAAATATAACGGATGTTATAATTAAATTTTTAAATTTTGTATCAAATCGCTTTTAAATATAGATTCAGGGTTAAATTTATCAAAATTTACCAATTATTTATTACTATTATTATTAAGTGGTTTTCATGAATTTCTATTTTAATTAAAGTTATAAAAAGCGTATGAATGAACCAAAAAATAGTTTAATAAAATCCTATTTGTAATAGAGAAAATTAGACAATGTCACCAATAAACAAAAAAAGTACATTTAATAATTTATTAGTTACCGTTTAGTATATATTTAAACGTATAAAACACTAAATCCAGACTCGATTTATGAATATCAATCGAAAAAATATATATCTTATTATAAAAAAATAGTTTTATGTTACAATCTTTAAAAAAAAATTACTATAGCTAGCATTTTATTACAAAATGAGCTCATAAAATACTCATTCTGTAAAATTTTCTATAAAAATACAGCATAATACCTCAAATTGAAAAGGAATTAAGAGCAAAGACTTATAAAATATCAAAAGTTTTTTGCCTATCTAATCTTTATTGATTTATTGTTTTAAGAAATGAATTTTTTATGCCGAAATTAGAAGTAAAATCTAGAATTAATGATTAATTAAGACAAATCATCTCTCACTGATTCATTCCCTAATGAATAAAGATAATCTGAGAAATTTTGTTGAAAGTTTATCAGAACAAAATTATATTTTTAATTAGATTTATTTTGGTAGTTTTAATATTAATATTTTTTTTAACAATCTTAATATTTACTTTTTTCCTAATTAATAATTTAACTAATAAATATATCAGATTCAAAATTTAAAAAATATAATTAATTTTATTACTATAAAATTACAAAAATCATATTAAAAATAGTATCTTTCACACTATTTCTGTTCAAATTTTATTTCAATTTATTTAATTAGTTTAAATTTAAATTAAGCCTTACGCAGTGGTAGAATGGTTTTTCGTCTACAATATTTCCAACTTTATTCGACTGTTATACTTTAATGCAGAGGCCTTTATAAATATTGGTTTATTTTATTATAGCAGCAAATAATAATTTTACTTACTAGATCATAAATTAATTAAGTAAATAGTATTTTTTAGCGAGTAATATACTAAAAAGAGCTAAGAAGTGATAATTATAGTGAAAAATAATATGCTCCTATAAAATTATATTATTTATTATTATTTTTATTAAATTTGGAGATTTTTGGTTCAAAAAATTACAATAATAAATTTATGTTTTTAAAAAGCTTAAACTAGCTAAACTAAAATTGAAAGAAATTTCAAAACCCAAATAAATGTAATTAAATTTTTTACTTATAACTTTTATTAAGTATTTCATAAGTTTTGAAGTTATTAGTATCTTTAACTGATAATAATTATTCAAATATATACTATCTTTTGCTTTTTAAGAAATATCCTGAATAAATTTATTTTTATTTAACAAAAATTTTTTAAAAGGCTTACCATATAATTTAGGTAAATATAGCATTGATATTATAAAATTTTTAATAAATTAGAACTATTATAGAAATATAGTACTATATGAGGCATAAAATATTTCAATTAATAATAATATTTTCCTGATTTTTACAAGTTTCTATTTTTATTTTTTGGAATAAAAAAAATTTTATGATCACATTTAATAATCATAAAATTGATTTTATTATATAGCTACGACATAAAATAATTATATCACTGATAAATATAATTTACTCATTAAAAGTTATAATAAAAAATTTATTATTGTTTTTAACTATGTATTAAATAGAGCTTCTTCTAGTAAAGTCAAAAATATACTATTCTTAATCCCATATTTGTGTAAATATTAGATAATATATTCGATAGTATGAACTATTTATCGAAAAAAAGTAAATTGAATATGTTTAAATATTTCAAGGGGAGAAATTATTTATTTTTTCTCATAGCTATCTAAATTTTTGTATATTTAACCATACATTATCTTTTTAAAAGTAGATATACTGGCTATAAAATAATAAATATGCTTCTTTTAGTATTAAAAGTAAAAATTTATATAAAACCTCTTAAGAATCAAACAAGTGAAACAATTTCGAATTTTGATTTTAAATATTGAAATTATTAAGCAATAAAATTTCCTGGAATATTATAATTTAAATTTGTTTATATACTTCAAAATATTTTATTTGGTTTTAAAAATTTTTTACAGTCAAAATTTATAAAAATATAAATAATATAATATATTAGACTAGGTTATCTATCTGTTCTAATAATTTCTTTATATATACATAATTTTGTCTAAACAAGTTAAATTTTCACGAATAAGATCATTTAAGAATTTTTTTTAAAATTTTTTAGTTTTTAGAGCACAAAATAAAAAAAAAAAAATTTTATTTTTTATACAAATTATATATTATTAGACAGAGATATTATATAAATATCATATATCATTTTATATTGGGAAACTCTTAATTAAATTAATCAATTAGTTTTTTGGCTCTTTATTAAAATTATTTTTATTAAATTTAGTTAATTATTCCTGTAGTGAAATTTTGCTTTTCTAATGGGAAAAGTATATCTGATACGCTTTCACAACTTAAACCTAATAATAATCGAATAAAAATATTATAAATTTCAATTTATTATTATATTTTATTTTTCTTCATTTCCAGTTTGGTTTCATTGAAAATGTTTGAATTTATTTATCTGAATTAAATCACGATAAATAATTCGGATTAATCAATTATTAGTTATATTTTAAAAAAATTATTTAAAAAATCAATACTTTGTCATTTTATATTATATTTACTTTAATTATAAATGGACTAGCTGATATATTGTGGAGATTCCAATTTATAAAGTATATGACTGATAATATATAAATTATTAGCTTTAGCTTTTCTTTGAATTATTTCTATAATTGTAAACATTATTTTATTGACAGTATATATATTTACTGCTTTTCGGTTTCTTAATGTTACAATAGTAAATTTACAAGTAATTTAATTATACTAACTACTAATTTTTTTTTTCTACTTCAGCTTATAAAATATGGTACAAAAAATAATGACCATTTCATTCACGATAAGTGATTTTGTTAATTAAAATATCTAAAATAGAACTTAATTACGAATAAAAAAAATTTTATTATCTTAATTAATTTGAATTATTTTGCATAATATTTAGCTTTTCCGTTTTAAAACATGTTTAATTATTATAATACTATATGATTTTCCAATTTTTTTAAAAATGGATCATTTTTTACTCCATTTTTGATTCCAATACATCACAAAAAAATTTAAAGTTAAGGAAGGCGATTTTTCTTAAAATATTTTTTTGGTGTTTAATAAAATTGATATTTTATGAAGTTAAAATCAATAAATTAATGTAATTGTTTAAAGTAGTTTAATATATGTTGTGAGCTAAGATCAAAATATAAAAAAAAAACTTGTTATTACTATTAATAAAATCTTGAACAAGAATTATCTAAAAAAACTTTACTATTATCCAAAATCATTTATAATGCATAAAATTTTTAAATTGCATTATTAATTTTCAAATATTAATAAAAAATATTTTCTCTTGGGTTTTTTGATCGATAAAAAACTATGTGGTTATAAATTATGTTGGACTATTTATTTTTTTATTTTTATGTTTTATGTTTTTTAAATGATTAATTATTATTACAAATACAAAAGATATATTTAAAAAAATTCATAACATAAATTATAATTGAATTAATTCTTAATATAATTAGATTATTTATGAGCATCATGGATACTTAATTAGAAAAAATAAATTAAAAAAATCCACTTGGTAATGCAATAATGGAATAACTTTATCGAAATATATAAATCCAATATTTTAATAAATTTTTTCCGTAAAAAAGATTATTAAATGTTTTAAAGCTATATTTAAAAATGTCCTAAATAATTTGAAACTAAGTTTATATTTTAATTGTGTCCTTTTTAAATTTAAATTAAGGTATGGTTAGTTACAAAATTACAATCATCGAATATATCAATTATGGCTAAATAGCTGGTTTTATCAAAAATGAATTTAATTTATCCTTGGTACTATAATATTAAATTCTATATTTTAGTAGTGTTATTATTTTTTAATAATGATTTAAAAAAAAATTTCTTTCCATTTAATGAAAAATTATTGGTATTTCTCTCTCTCTCTATTTGAATATGCAAATTATTCTTTAATTCGGAATTTTTATTTAAAGTTTTATTGAATAAATAGAGATTAACACAAAATTTATCCCATTAACATTATTTAACTGTAGCTTTATAGTCTTTTTATATTGACTTCATATTTTGTTTTCTTGTTCTATTTTATAACAATAATCAATATCTTGTAGTATATATAGACGTTAAATAAATATGGTTTAAAATAGCTTCAACTATAGACCAGATTAAATATATCATTAGAATAATATTATTTTTCTCTAAAAAATGTTTTATGTTTATATGATAGAAAGTAAATTTTTGAAGATATATTATATAAAACTAATTAAAGTCTGTTATTTAATTCTTTCAATGTAAACGTATAGGTCGATGTATTTGAGATAAAACTACACAGATTTTTAAAGATCATATCTATTTCCCCATATAGTGTTGTATTTATAACTTTTTAAATATTTAGAATCTAGAATTATATAAATATTAAAATCCGGTAAAGTAAATCATTAATATTAATTTTTTTTCAGGTGATTATTATTTTTTTTAATAACTGTTTCGTATGAATAACTTGGTAAATTAATTTTTATTCATTACTTGCAGTGTAATTAATGGTAGTTTAAAATAATTAGTTTTTAGTATATCACATCTAAATTAGTTGAACCTAAAAATAATTAGAGTAATATAGTCACAATCGTATTTTAAGAAAATTAGCCATTTCTTATTGATTATCAATTGGTACGTTTATAATATTTATTGTACATTTTTATTTATTCGTATATCATAAATTTAATTTATTTATATATATAAAAACATAACTCGTTTTAAAAAAGGTATATAAAATACAATAGATTTAACAAATTTATATAATAATTTTTGATATTTTGAAATATATAGCCCATATCCTGATTTTCGGTTCATCTTTTTGAAAAATAAGCTTATTATTTAAAAATTTGAGTCAAATATTAATTTTACTAGGCGAATGGTATCAAAAATATATTTGCGGTTTTGATTTTTTTATCGTTTGGAGTGAATTTATTGATACTTATAAAATTAAAAAATAAACATAGAAAAATAAAAGTTTTTTTTTAATAGACTATCAATATACAATCATCGAATTTGATGCCGCTATTGATAATATTGATATTGTAATATGTAAATAATAATCATCATTTCTGATAGAAATTTTTAGAATTTTATAAGTGTATTTTTCTTGACTAAATAGCAAATTATATGAAATTAGAGTAGCTGAATTTTAGTACTATAAAGATAAAATTTAGTCGCATATTTCCAAGTTAATCTCATAAAAATTACATCAAAGTATTCATTATACTCTTAAATAAGAGATAATAAATATTTTGCGTAAATTTAAATTTCGGTTAAAATTTATCTAGTGATCAAAATGATATATGATATGTAGCGTCAGTGATTAAGTGTGAAATTTATGTATTTTTTTATTAAACTCATTTCATTAGCAGTTATTCATATTAATATGTATTAGCTAAAGGAATTTTTCGTTTCAATCAAAAGCATAAAAAACTAGACATTATTATTTGAGAAAAAAAAATTTAATATATCCCGAAATCTAGCCATTAGAGAAACATTAAAAAAATTCAAGATTATTTTCGACTATCGAATTTACATGATTAGAAGAAACGAATATCTTGACTTGAACCCTTTCCCGTCCGACAACCTTAATTAAACTTAATTTTATGATTTTTAAGCAAATTAATACGCGCTTATATACTAATTGACTCGCGCAGTTAAATTACTTTAATTGAACTCTGAAGGCTGTATCCAGTAGATCAAAAACAGTCTACCGCCGGGGAAAGGGTTAAAGCAGGTATTTTGAAAAGTATAGGCCTATTGTATGATGATATACAGGTTTTTTTAGTTGTATTGTTCATAAGTGCTGTGTTTGTATCAGAATGAAAAAAAGCGAAACCAGAGTTTGATTGGCAAATATTATTTTTTGCTATAAAAAAATTAAATAAATAGACGCTAGCCAATGAGTTATTTGTAGGAGCAAGTGTTGGGAAAGCTATTGTAGAATTTGTAATAATATAACGAGTGGCAGATATGAAGTAATTTAGTTTCTCCAACGAATGCTCTTGTTAGAAATACATCAGCTACTAGTGATAAGTGCAGTAAAGCAGTTTATATGTGAGGATATATCAGTGGTTATGGATTGTCACTGACGCCAAAAAATGATTTTTTTCTGGCCTTGACCTTCATATCGCAAATCGCCTATGAATGAAAAAGAGCGAAAATCCCATCCAATGATTACAAGCGATAAGATTGAGCGATGAAGGGTCCAAGACAGCAAATAATAATGCTCATACCTCAATTAACGCTGGTGGCAAATAGCTGCTCGTATTTTAGATTTCTGCCATTGGGCAAAAATATCTTATAAAATGAATTGTGTCCAATGATTATTATGAAGATGGAACGGAGCCCGAAAAACAGAGGCTACTGGGCAAAAGCTTAACAATGAGGAAAATTATAGGCCAAGAAAGAATGATTAATTCCGTCAGTGGAAATAAAGGAGCGTGGGTGGCCAATGGTGTGAGGAGCTGAATGGAAAGGGGTCAGAAAAAGTAATTAAATCAAAAAGCAAAAATTTTCGATGATCAGTAAATCCAAATGCAGAAAAAAAAAATTTTTTGTCTGATATTTAACCTAAAGGAAATCGTCAACTACACTCAAATAGTTTTTCCTTTTTAACTAATCGCTCAGCACTTCTTTCTGCTTCCAAAGCTTTTTAATAAATCCTCAAAATACATAAAGGTATCCCGTCGTTTTCATAACTTCATAATTAAATACTTTACCAAAAATATTTAATTTTCTCACACTTAACATTTTTCTTTTATAATACCAGATAACCATGTCTGCTGAAGAATATCAAGGAGCTATCGGAATTGATCTTGGAACTACCTACTCTTGTGTAGCCGTCTGGGAAGGTGAACGTGTCGAAATCATTGCCAATGAACAAGGTAACCGTACCACCCCTTCTTATGTCGCTTTCAACGATACAGAAAGACTCGCTGGTGATGCCGCTAAGAATCAATCTGCCATGAACCCATCCAACACCGTCTTTGACGTTAAGAGATTGATTGGTCGCAGATTTGATGACCCTGATGTCAAAAAGGACAGCGCTCACTGGCCTTTCAAGATTGTCGATAGAAACGATCAACCTTTCATCCAAGTACAATTCAAAGGTGAAACCAAAGAATTCTCCCCACAAGAAATTTCTTCCATGGTCCTTTTGAAGATGAAGGAAGTCGCTGAAGCTAAACTCGGTAAGACCGTCAAAAAGGCTGTTATCACCGTCCCTGCATACTTCAATGATGCTCAACGTAACGCCACCAAGGACTCTGGTTCTATTGCTGGTTTGGAAGTTTTACGTATCATCAACGAACCTACCGCTGCTGCCATCGCCTACGGTATGGACTCCAAGTCTGAAAAAGAAAAGAAAGTTTTGATTTTCGATCTCGGTGGTGGTACTTTTGATGTATCCCTCCTCTCCATCACTGGTGGTGTCTTCTCTGTTAAGGCCACTGCTGGTGACACTCACTTGGGTGGTGAAGATTTCGATAACACTTTGGTCGAATTCTTCAAAGAAGATTTCAAGAAGAAACACGGTGGTGATATCTCTACTGACTCCAGAGCCACCCGCAGACTCAGAACTGCTTGTGAAAGAGCAAAACGCACCCTTTCATCTTTGGCCCGTACCACCATCGAAGTCGACTCCCTCCTCAACGGTGTTGACTACCAAGCCTCCATCACTAGAGCTAAGTTCGAAGAACTCAACGCCACCTTCTTCCAAAAGACCTTGGAACCAGTCAAACAAGTTATTAGAGACTCCAAGGTTGACAAGAAGGATGTTGATGAAATCGTCCTTGTCGGTGGTTCTACCCGTATTCCAAAGATCCAATCTTTGTTGGAAGAATACTTTGACGGAAAAGAGCTTAACAAGAGCATCAACCCTGATGAAGCCGTTGCTTATGGTGCTGCCGTCCAAGGTGCCGTCTTGACCAACACTGCTGACTCCTCAAAGACCCAAGATTTGATCTTGCTCGATGTCGTACCTCTATCTTTGGGTGTTGAAATGCAAGGTGGTGTTATGGGTGTTGTTGTTCCAAGAAACACTCCTATCCCAACCCTCATGAAACGTACCTTCACTACCACCGTCGACAGTCAAACCACCGTCGAATTCCCAATTTATGAAGGTGAACGCCCAATGACCAAAGATAACAACCTCCTCGGTAACTTTGAACTCAACGGTATCATCCCAGCTCCAAGAAACGTTCCAGAACTCGAATGTACTTTCGACTTGAACGCTGATGGTATTCTCAAGGTCACTGCCATGGACAAGGCTTCCGGTCGCAAGGCTGATATCACTATCTCCAACTCCACTGGTCATCTTTCTGCTGCCGAAATTGAACGCATGGTTAAAGATGCCGAAAAATTCGCTGATGAAGATAGAAAGAAACAAGAAGCTGTCCAAGCCAAACAAGATTTGGAACAATACATCATGCAAGTTGAAAACAACCTCTCTGATATCAAGATTGAAACCCGTCTTAAGCGCGCTGACAAAGAAGCCGTTGAAAACGCTCTTGCTGAAGCTATGGAATGGCTCGATATCAACAACAGCTCTGCCTCAAAAGAACAAATCTCTGCTTCCCAAAGAAAATTGCAACGCACTGTTACCAAAGCTTTCCAATCCCTATACAAATAAATTGTTCCTCTTTATTTAGCTTTGTAATTGTTTTTTTTTTTAATCCTCGTTACTATAAATTTCTCCTTTATTCTACATAAGCCAGCCCTTTTTCACATTTAGTTTATTTTTTACCTAATAAATACAAATTATTACAATTTTTTCTTTCGCCTTTTTTTCGGAATTTTTTTTATTTATATTCTTTAATTTAGTTATTATTCTAGAATTTAGATTATTATTTTATTGTATCTATATGCAACTATTGCATTATGTGTCAAGTTAGTGAACTCTAAAATATTAATAATGTTTTTAAATACTAATCATTTATTTTAAATACGTGTATGCATCCAGATGCAATAATATAAAGAGTAATAAAGAGTGTACATGTATAAATAGAACTTTACAGAATAATAAAGAAAGTAATAAAATAGAGTGTTGTTCAAGATTAAAAAAAAAACAAAGGTGGTTGATGTGTGACAGAATGTAAAAGAGACTAGGAATTATAGTTCCTGAGAATAAGGAGATAAAAAATTTGGAGAAAAGAAAAGAATTTCATTTTACAGTTGTTATGAAATGGTGATTATGAGGGTATAAAAACTGGTTGATTAAATCACCGCGGTCACAAAAATTTACAGGCTTCACAAAAAATAAATCTTGTACAACTAGCGCTAACTGTCTTACTTTCTTTGGAGATCCGACATTATAGGTATTGAAAATACGCTATTCTGGTTATATAAAACATGATCTTGGCTCTGACTAAAGTCGTTAGGATCGTTGTATTGCTCATAGCTTCTGCTGGGCATAGCAGAATCCAAATTTGAGCGATAAGCGCCGCTGTTTAATTGAGAAAATGTATCAACGCTGTTGGATCCAAAAGTTCCAATTTCAGGTAACCTAGTATACTGATTGCCACTTTCTTGTCTTTGGCCGATCATTTGAGAAATCGGCTTAGATATCCCACTGTTTGGGTATTTATACCCATTGCTTTGAAGCTGGGCAAAGTGAAAATCTACAGAGTTTTCGCTTGGCTGGTACATTCTCTGTACATTTGTTATATTCTTAGAAAGCATATTGGATACATAATCATTATCAGTAGCACAGCCAAATCCATCGAAATCCAAGTTGTCAGCACCCACAGTATGGGTATATCCATTGCTTCCATACTGATGCAAGCTCTTGTTTGATATAGGAGGCGATAAAAAGGCATTTTGTTGAAAGTTATTATTGTCATTAAGAGAAATTCCTAGTTGGTTTCTATAATTTTCAATATATGGTGAAGTTGGTAGCCCTATTCCATTAAAATTGCTTGTGTGGTTACTGAATTGCGATGGCATGTAGCTGTTTTGATAATTTATCATCTTATTATTTGGTTCAGGCTGCTGTAACTGGCGCGATGTATTTAAGTATCCTTTATAATGCGGAGGTGTATGCTTAAGAATCATACCAGGTGCCATATCATAATTTTCAAATGGCCTTGAACTGGCTGGGTACATGAACCTCCTATCACTATTAGCGTCAAGGATTCTTCTGTCTATAGTATTTGGTAAGTTTTCACTATCGTCTTTTGTGACCTTTTTGTTCTTTCTTGGCTGATATTTGTAGTCGGGGAACATTTTTTTGTGATTCTTCTTCTCCTGGTTCGCTTTTTCTTTATATTCGTCTTTAACACTTTGAGGCTCTTCTCGCCACATTCTTCCAATTATACATGATATTTCTTTATTTGAAACCCCAGGGTTTTTCTTGATAACATTGGACTGTGTTTCTTTTCGGTATATAATAAAGGCGTTAGGTGGGCGAGGAGTTCTCTTTTCTTTGCTTGCATCTCTGGGTTTATTAGAATTTATGCTTGTCTTAATGTTGTACTGATTAATCGTGCTAATACTTTTATAATTTGTATCAATTGATATCGGGTATCTGTTTGATTGTGCTCTCGGCATCAAATCGTTTAAGTTGGTATGATCATCACCGTTGAATGCGCTTGGAATCTGATTTAAAAAAAACCCATTATCGCCAATACTATTATGAAACTGGCTTTCTTTCATACTGTTCATTTCATTATAGTATGAGCCATGTGTATTTTCAATCTCGTTATTAAAGCTAGGTAAATTAAGTATTTGATTGTTGCTGATAGAACCATACCCTTTAGAGCTGGTTGAATCTGTTTTGATTGAATCAGACACTGCACTGTTACTAGAGTGTGAGTGTGAAAGTTTTTGTTCTGAGTCGCTTATGTTACCTCTGATAGAGTCATTTGCATCAAACTTTTGCTTGATATTTGAGTAGTAACGCTCTTCTCTGTAATTCATTTTTTATTTAATGCTTATTGTAGATGCAAATTTTTTTAGATGCGGTAATGTAAAATTGATGATAATTGTAAAGGCGCAAGGAAATTCAAACCTGTTTTCGAAATCGTGGAGAATTTTTGGTACTAGTTAGTATGATGAATAATTAATAATGTTCGTGATTTTAGTGAGTAAGTAAATAATAAAAATCGGGTATTAGTTGAATGTATTGTAGCGGTGCTTTCCTCCTTTGAGTAGTTTATGATTAGAACGAGTTTAGAAATAGTTCAATATTTTGCAGTATTTTTGATAATATCTTTTATTTATTATATTTAGCAATAAATGTGGCGAAAGCTGTATATATTTGCTGAATATGCCCGAGTTTGTATACTATGAAATTATTAAAATTCTGGTTATGAACTATTGATTTAGGGATAGGGAAGTGAAAAGGGATAACGGAGGAGGAAAGTTGAAAAGGGTATAAGGCGAGTATTAAAAAAAGTAGAATGGATTGAGAATTAAATGAAAATATTAATGCTTTTTATTATCCCTAACAATAGAGTTTTATATGTTTTGTTGAAGGTGGAAATTAGCAAAATGGTTATAAAAAAAATTAACAATATGCAATTATTATTATATTATTAATGCTCAGTTTAATTGTATTGAAATTTTTTATCTTGTATTAATTATTGTATTGTAAATAAAAAAAAGATTCTTCAATCAACCTTTTTAAAAGAAAGTCAAGCCTACCATTGTATAATTTATAAGTGTATCTCAATTGTCTAAAAGTAAAAAAAAAAAACTAAATGGACGAATACGTGCATAGAAATAGAAGGCATAGAAATTAATAGGTATGTTCCTCTTATTACAAACTTGAGCCATAATTTCTTAAGGTACTTAGATTTCCGAATTCGACAATGCGATTTGCAACTAGTTTTTATTTAAAATAAAGCAACAATTAAATAAAAAGCGGCTTGTAAATTTATTATTTCAGTTTATTAAAGTGTCAAAGTAAGTTTATTTTTTTTATTGTTGTCTCGGTCCAATCGCACGGCTCGATAAAATAAAATAAATTATATCAAAACGTTTATAAAAAGCTAAAAAGCTAAAAATCATAGATTTCTGTTTTTTATTTATCAATAAAATTCCAGTATAGTAAAGGATGGTCGATGAGAAAAAAAAAATTAGAAAATTTAAGATATTATTATTCAGCATTCAGTTGATACTCAATTGTGTAAAAACAGCGTTGCACAATTATCAATTGTTTATTTAAATATTTCTACGATTTTAAATGAGATTTACTAAATTTATTTTAGCTTTTAATAAGTGTGTATGGTTTTGATTTACTATACAAAATTTTATCTTTAATCAAAGATTTTCGTCAAGAACAGGAAAAAAAATGAAACGAAACTAATAATGAAGAATGTTTGGTTTTATCATTTTTAGCAGCGATGTTAATGATCTAATGACCTGGTATACTTTATACAATATAAACTATCTTAGCACGCTATTATTAAAGTTGCAAGTAATACCAATACTTATGTAAATTTAAGCATCCGGAAGTACCCAATTCACCAATTTCGAGTTAATTTTTTAACGCTAAAAGAAAAAAGATATGATGAGCTGTCAAATATTCCAGAGAAATATTCCAAATATACTTGATAGAAAATCAACAAAGGGATTCTGAATGTCATGAGCTCATTTTTTTATTATTATAAATCCAAAAAGATTAAAAAATAAAGCTCAATATTGAGATTATCTAGTAATTGAAAAAATTATTCAATCCTAGATAACTTAAATATCATTGATGTCCAAAGCCTTGTAATAGAAGTCAAAATGCATCGAGACATTCTGGACTTGCTATTTGATAAAACTGTTTATTTTTTACATGTATACTTTCAAACCAAGTGTCGATGACTATGCTTTGCAGTAACATAAAAAAGAGTATAAGTAAAAGCTAAATTATTGATATACAATATCGATCAAGTTCGGGTCAATACTATCCTTATATAAATCAATAATTAAGTCATAAAAAAAAGTATACATATAGTTCTGTTTACAAAAAAAAAAAAAACCCCTCCTCAATGTATTTTGTGTGTGTCGTTTGACTATAAACCGATAATTTTTCTTTTTGTTTATTGGAAAATTTTCAAGAGAAATTTAAGGATCAGATGTATGAATATATAAATTCATATCAACTGATTATTTATAATGCGGCTCAATTTACTATAAAACAAGTAAAAAAAATAATAACCAAGTTTTCTTGAATTACATCATCCTTGAGTTTTGTAGATTTTTTACTATATTTTGTTTCATTTCATTTTATATAATGGCAAATTTTGTCACATGGTCATGTTATTTATAGGGGCTCTAAATTTGTAACCACTCGTTCTGTTTATAAAACAGATATATCTTTGATTTTGCGCCTTTAAAAAAAAAGAACGTTTTACTAATTAGTTTTTTTATATATTTCCTATAACTAAATTGAAATTACAATAGTAATAAATTGAAAAAAAAAAGCGACTTAATTTATTGTACAATTTATAATCTTTTCCAACCAGCACTCATTAAAAAAATGTGTTTATTGATTCGCCAGTAGTTTATAATTAAACTCATTATTTGCTGCCATTTCACAGCAAACCAATAATTAGTTGAGCTTTGGAAAAATACTATTTATATAGAGTGCAGTCGACTTTTTTAGATAGAGCAAAAAACACTCTGCCTCGCGGAAAAGGTTTAACCCATTCCCGTCCAAAACTCATAAAAAAATCAGATTTAACGATTCATTAATGATTAATAATAAAATTAACTATTTGCTGTTAGTCAACAAAAAGCCAATATTTCTTAAAGCCTTGTAACTAAATTATTTTAATTGAACGCTGTTGGCTATATTTTGTAGATCAAAAATAGTCAGCCGCCCGCATAAGGGTTAAAGGATGAAATAAATCAATTGGGATTCCGAAAGTATTACATATAAAACCAAAAAATTTGGCTGATTCTTTAAAACAAGCTATAAATAATTAAAAGATTAGAAACTAAAAGCAACTAAACACTTTTCCTTCCAACACTCTTTGAAAATTCAAGCTGACGATTCTTTTATGATTTAAAAGTAAATCTATCGCTTGCCTCTATTTTAACATGTACCAATAAACGATTGATTCTCGGAATTATAATAATCAATTGAATATAATTTTT